>JAQGDQ010000847.1:0-22500 GCA_030141605.1 Tubiluchus corallicola | reverse complement strand
AGTACAGCGGTCGCGGGTTGCTTTACAATTGTTCCGCAACATAGTCCAACACACCACAAAAACTGCTTACAACTTCGCCGTAAATGCCATTTATTTTCAGAGAACAATATTATTATTGTTGTTGGTATTATTATTATTGTTTATTTATTTATTTATTTTTATTCTTTTTATTTTATAATTATAATGTAAGTATATAATTACCAACATATACTTACATTATAATTATAAAATGAACAATTAGAAAATATAATAAATACAGTGCATTTCATAATTATGTATTCGTAAGCGTGTATGTGGTGTAGACTATATACTACTTAGAACTTACTTATAATTTTGTTCTCCAAAACTGTGCATAATAATATTTTTAAAGAACCGTTGTAGGCCTACCCCTAACAATTAACAAAGCTAAGCTGTACAATGTAGGCCTATCTATAATTTTTGCATGTCTGTATAATCTTAAATTGAAAATATGTCCGGAGAGATTGTAAATGACCCAAATACTCTTGAGAGAGGCGAGAAAAGGTGATGACACCGATTATTCTGTAGTCGCGGCATACCTATACCATATAATTGTTATGTGCAGATCTTAAATCTTAAATTGTAAAAATTCAAATCTTCACCAATTGATCAAAAATTAATAGGCATCGAGCACGATAGTTCGAGGTTTTAATTTCCTGCATTACTCCAGGGTCTAGAAAAAGTGGCCATAGACGGGCAGTTGGATGAAACCTGTAATTCTAAAGTTGCCTACCTCGTTGGAGCCATGCTCCACGATCAAGAAAACGTGGACGGACAGACCGAACCTACTATTCTATAGTCGCCCACTCAGTCGGGGTAACTGTAATTATTTTTGTAGTCAAATCATATGAACTGCCTAATTATAGTTACATTAAAATAAAAAGTTAAAAAATGAAAGGATAAATACCAAACGGAGTATTTGAAAAAATAGGTGCACGCACAAAGCACTCTTTCCAGCGTGGTGATTAAAGCTAATAGTACGTATATAGCTTTCAAACACTCGTTTTTAGCAAGCAAACTGAAGTTAATAATGGTATAGTAGCATAGCTAACGAAAACAAGACAGTAAAAATTCCTAAATACCTTTTTATGAATACTATACGTAATGACCTATTAGAGCATATCAATTAAATTAGTTGAAGTTTGCTAACTAAAGTAATTTTGGAAGTTACAATTGCAAAGTACCGTAATCAATGAAAAAGTTAAATAAAAATGTTGGGCTTGTTGGCCCAATACTTTGAGAGAAAATTTTACAGAAAGAATATCAACTCGTAGTTTTTTTATTGTTTATTAAACGTAACGTTTCAAAATTATTTCCATCTCTTCACAGAGATCGAAATAATCTCAAACGTCATATTTAGAAAACAATGTGAAAATCTGATGAAGATTTGTGAATAAATTGTGTCTTCAATATCTTCAATAAATAATTAGCATAATAATGTAAGATAGCATAACACAAAAATAATATTTTTTTTAAAATAAAAAAGTAACTTCTTATTTTTCCTGAACAAAACAACATGAAAAAATCCCAATAATTATAAAATGACAGACTTACATTACGTTCAGGGAAGCGTAAAATGGCTGAGAAAATACAGTTGCCTCAATTGCCGGCATTCGTATATCACACAATCTAAATCTATCTGATGCGGACAAGTTAAACGCTGATTCACAATTAATTAATTTAATTAGGTAAATTACATCGTTGTAGTGTTACGCGGCAATTCTCAAATGCGCTATGCAAGACCTTTACAATATTTACAATACTCATGCAGATACAGATCAGGCATTAACGCTTGGTACTGCCATATTAACGCTGTAAATATCTTGTATATTGTAGTTTCTTCGTGCTTCACACTCAGTTTCTCAAAGCGTGTGCCATGCTACCAGTCTACACGAAAAACGTTCCACACAAATTAAATCAGCAACTCAATTTCGTTTTAAATTTAGTTTACATCGGTGCGACTCGACTAACGTAATTTGCACCGGATATTTCCATCGAATTTATTAGAAAAACTTTTCAACTGTATCATGTCGATTCGGCAAGCGACAAATTAAATAAACCTAATTGATAATTTGCTTTACTGAGGAAATAAATTCAGTTACTGAGCTACTTACCAGTGTATTTACTAGCGAACACGTTGGCTGATTGCGTTTGTGGTGTGTTAAGCAGTCCGTGTATAGTGTACCCTGATGTAGCCATTAGAGGATGATGTGATTCAGACATACTAGGTGAGATGTACATCAGTACTAATCAGAAAGAGAAGCTCTGAATGCGCAAGCTGGGTCGTCGTCTCTTCTTACCAAAACCGAGATGCGCAAATCGATAAAGATTTTTCCCGAATTTAATCAAGGTGGTACAAGACCGGATTAGCCCGGATCGTCGGATTATTATTCGGATGCTTGTCCGGTATATATACAAGCAACGCAAAGGAATCCGAAAATTTAGCAGTATTTCAGAACACTGGCAACTAAAACATGGCGACTGTGAAAGCTTTTAATAAAATCTTTTCAGCTTGTTTCTTTAATACAGGCATCTTAGGAAGAAGCTAGCGTCGTAATTAGATTAATTTGGAAAGTGCTCGCTCACATACTGATTCTGACCCAGGCAATTCACTATGACAACTATGCTTGCCTCAGACTTATTCAGACTAATTGACGCCCGTTCATTTATAAGCTAAAGAAGAAATTCAGTAACCCAGGGCTCAATGACGTATTTTAGTTGGCAACATCGTTCATTTACATAGAACTGTAATTTGCCAAGATTTCCAATCTCGTTTCCTGTATACATGTAAAAAGCCGGCAGCGTTTTTTACTGATATGTACACATTTGTGCACATATTTGCTAATCGTTCTAATAATTCATTATACTAACCATATTGTTCGCAGTTTAGTTCCGAAAACAAGTTAAATCCAATAACTAGTTAATCCAAATTGGCATCATTAACAAATTTTTCTTTAAACTTATGTCAAGGATGTTCAGTAGCAAGCTATCCTAAAGCAATATCATGATCATGCATGCAAGTGAAATAAATGTTGATTTCGGGATTATAACTGCACATACGTACTTTGCCTGAATACCGCAAGGTTTCGTGCCCGCCTGAGTTCGCTACTAGGTTCGCATCTTGCGATGTAACAGTTTTAAGCTACCACAAGTTTCAATATACTCTCGGTAAAATAAAATTAGGCTAAATAATACCCAAATTACTTCACCGGTTAATATACGCTTTATGATGGAAGAGTGTATCTTAAGTGCCTGTGGTGTGGTAAAAGCACAGTGTATGGACATAAAAAACGGCAAATTGTCAACTCATCTTAGCGATATTATAACGAGACGTTACGAGGCATTCTTCTGATGTGTGTTGTTAAATAGACCAATCTGACTCTGAATACACAGACTTATGATGAAAATTGTTTTGATTTTATGAATGCCTATGTATCCTTTAAAGCACACATACTAAAATTCGGTTTATTAAAAATGTTCGTAAAATCATTGACATTGTTAATCAGTTCAAAAATTTTTGTTTTATGTGCAGCTACTCAAGTAATTTACTGCCAAATATTTTTTACGATTTTTTATAATAGGTATAGTCGTGGACTTAGGCAGACAAATGATTGTTCCTAAACGTACTGTACAACAGGGCACAGTTATTTATTATTTTAATTATGTCTACCTCTGTTTATCTTGGCTTTATGCTTTTTCTATCAAAAGAATCAGACGAACACGAAACTTTGTATTTTTCGAACTTGGCGGAGCGTTTGGAAAAGTTTATGTGGAAACTATTTGTAACACACACACACACACACATGCCATTTTTCCTGCTTTTCCATTTGTGCCATTTGTATCTGTGCCATTTTTACCTACATTCGTGCAATTTTTATGAACATGCAACAAAAAACTTGTTTTGCGCAAAATTATTCTTTTTTTTCATATTGCTGAAATCGCACTTTTTAATTGTAATGGGTTGACCTTTCCGAAACTAAGTATAAACGTAAATTCTAAAACTACAAGATAATTTCACTGATTATAAACTTCGTTTTTGGAGTGGTAATCTGAACCAAATGGGAGTGTATCTAACCTAGTTTGAACAAAAACGCCGGAGTTATTTTGAACCTAGTTTAAATTTACATGTGTAACTAGGCTTCAATGCGCCGTACAGATAGTGTATCTCGTAAATATAGGCCTACCTAAAAGTGCACCGAATTGTATAAAAATAGAATAGCACACTTTAAAAAATTGTGAAATCAAAACTCAACCTATATTGTTCTTGTGAGGAATTTCTACGTTTCTGTTATAAAAATTTAGAAAATGACCGCAAACGTACTCGCTTACATACTAAAACAGTTATTTACTTTTACTACAGTCCTTTTTTAACAAAATTTGTCGAATTTAAAATGGACGTTTTTTGTCTTTTGAGAAATTTCTTGTGTACGTTTAATAGAATAACAATTAATATGATGACAGCACTAAATTTCGAAATGAGTGTAGTATGATTTAGTGTGTGGAATCCCCTAACAGATTATTACACGTATTTATAAAAAATGTAATTATATAATTTTAATTTCATTATTGTTAGTTTGTTACGGGTTGACGCCAAAATGATAGAACCTGTTTACATAGTCAAAATCAACAGCTTGATTAGCTTTTATTTAAAGTTGTAGTAAGCCCAGGTATTTTTATAAACTTCAGCACCCAGCACACCAGAAAGCACGTAAAGGGCAGGTCCTACTCGTTGCTCAATGAGATGTTTGTGGCGTGACCTGAGCCTGCCTTGTTATCAAGCACATCCCTCTATAAGATGAGCCAATGAACCGGCAAAGGTGTTTCATTTTATAAACAAGCAATTGCGTATCAAATAACGCAGAGAGCTTTTGAATACATTCGCGTATATACAAGAACACTAATTACTGACTGAAAATTTAAAAACGTTTGCTACAATCAATGCCGTAACTTCCTGCAGTTGACATTTCCTCGAGTATCATGCACTGTAAGCCCGTGTCACGCACTCACTAGCAAGGTCGTGGCAGGACGGCAATTTATTGTTGTACACCCGGTCTCAACGATTTTTTTAAATTTTGTTCAGAACTGCTCAAATTGTTAAGATTTTGCAATACACTGCAGTATTTTGTTGTTTACCAACCATATATTAAGATGCTGCATTAGCAAAATCTTCTTGAAACTCCTACAATTATTTATTTATTTTATTAAGTTTCTGCAATACGCGCCGAATTTTCGTATAAATAAACTGTCAGTTGTTTCTCTGCTACGATACTGAATAACTCTAAAACCAGAATACCTAGTCACCAACTTGCAGGGTGGAGATCTATGATAGGAGCTCAGACAATTACATAGTGACCGGTGGCCTTGTCCTGTTTAATGTTTATTTTACATGTACTACGAATTATTGTGATGTCATACACTATTTTCATTTGCAAAAGTTGCAAACTTATTCAACTATGTATCTATTGCAGCTAGAATTAAGGGGTGTACAAAATTGGAGATTTCAAGACTAAAATACCACACATGGCATCTGAGGGACTGTGGTAACTGATGTGATGACAGATGGGCAAGTCCAACCTGGAGAATTACATTCAACTATTTTATCACACGCCTTAAAATAAGAATAAGAAGCCAAACGAAGTCATCTGCTAAGAAAATATTGTACATGCAGGTAACGTAATACGGCTGGCAGGTAAAAAGCAGTTTATAGGAACCTGTGAGGCTTCATCTGACGCACAGTGTAAACAGGATCGGTGTGTTTTTAATGCGAAACATTAGCTTTATATACCATTAAGGAGGTGAAGACTTAAAAAGTTTGTGGATGAAAAAGAGCAGATTATGTGACTGTGTGATTAGTGTTGGGGACGGAACTACACAGACTGATGGAGAGAGAGAGAGAGAGAGAGAGAGAGAGAGAGAGAGAGAGAGAGAGAGAGAGAGAGAGAGAGAGAGAGAGAGAGAGAGAGAGAGAGAGAGAGAGAGAGAGAGAGAGAGAGAGAGAGAGAGAGAGAGAGAGAGAGAGAGAAACTGTATGGCCTACTGAATATGAATAGGTTGGTTCGGCATCAAAGATCTCGCTAAAATGAGCCACGGAATTAGTAGAAGCGCTTTGCAACCTTTGCAACGTCTACAGGGGAGGTAAACAGCTACACTCAGTATGACGAACAAAACCGCCAAGAGCTAGTATCGAACCTAGGCGGCCACTAACCATCCACGCGAGGCATACATGCAAGGCAACTCAGCCATCCACTCATCTCAAGTTGCATATCACCCAATATTAGTCTTTTCACAGGCTGAAACAAACTATAATGAGTATAGCTACTATTAATATTGCACCGAATTGTTACTTAACGACTGTAATTATGATATAGTAATGACTTAATAACATAATCATGACTATAGTTGTTATAATAAAAACAAACTTATAGAAGGGAAAATTTCTATTTATAGCAAGTTGCCCTCTATTAAGGTTGAATTTAATTTAATTCAAATTTTTATTTTAATTCAGTGCATATAGTGCTATATGTACTACACATATACACAATACACATAAAAATTATAAAACAGATCTAAAAATCTAAGATACATATTAAAAATACAATGCCTAAAAATTTATAACTTGAAATCATCACATAATATGTTTGGCCAGTTTTTAAAAAAATAGAAACTCAAAAAAACATCAGAGTTTATACAATCACAACCTAGAATACCATTATTACTTGTAAATATGCGATTTCTTATGCTATATCAGCTATTTCTCATTAATACAAATGTACTTAAAAGTGTGGAACATTATTACGCACACACACACACACACACACACACACACACACACACACACACACACACACACACACACACACACACACACACACACACACACACACACACACACACACACACACACACGCGCACACACCAAACACACACACCGACGAAAGTGTCCGAAATTCGGGCATTTTTTTGATCATGGGGTGAAATGAGACAATTCCTCGAAGTTGATCCTGAATTTTTCGGGCAAAAGTGATTCAGGCCCCTGGAAAGATCGGCCCGTACGCCTATGCACTGCAATACGATTTGAACAAGATATTTTTACCTTTTTGAGCAATAATAAAATTTATTACATAGTGCATTAGCTCTTGCATAGGTCTAGCTAGGAATTGAGGATAATCTTAGCTTTGTAACGATATCTACGTCATCACTATAATCATCAGATAATATGTGCCTCAGATATTCTTCACTTTTACTGACATTAACTGGTTTATCATTAAGAAAACCTTTTCTAGTTACAATATTTCGCATCTTCTCAGGGGTGAAGTATAGACATTTGGTTGATGATGATTCGTTAAATACAATGTTGTGAGAAACGGCAAAATTTTCGCATATATCTAGTAATTTACGTAAACTGTTGACAGAAGGTCCTATAAGGCACAAATCATCAGGAAATAACAAATGATTGATCGATTTACTACCATTTCTGCATGTAGCAACATCATTCTGCATGTTCAACTATGTGTTATGGCTTGTTGTGTGACGTGTGCGTTCTCTATGAGTAGAACTAACATAGGAAAAGAGTAGAATGAGCAGAGAGGTGTGATGTTCTGCTTTCTGATTCCGTACAATACCAGCAAGTGAAAGATGAAATCACCCAGTATTTACAGTAATCTCCAACAAGTAGAGTAAGAGCGATGACCTGCAACGCTTATGCTTCGTTTGCTTCCTAGTAAACTTATTTTCCTTAATTATTTAGTGTGGAAAGGTAAAACTAGCAAAATGCAAATGTAGAGCTCTACGTGGTTTTCTATATACTCATATATAACGTGTTTAATTGTTTGTAATATTCATATTAATTTTGTGAAATGTGCCAATAACTTAATAAGTGAGTACATATAATGTGATTTGTGAATTTTAATATAATTGTTATTAATGTCTGCGATAATTAGGTCTATAACTGTTACATTTAGCTGACTGCCAAGTAATAGGTTGCTCCCTTCCGGTTCTAAATTGCCGTCTGAAATCTTGAGCTTGGGAACCTGATATTTTTCTTTATAATTGTTTTTACAATGATTACAGTAATTTTTCCGGGTAAGCAGCGTTATAAATTTATACATAACTATATTAATGTTAGTAATTTTTGATAATAATATGTTAGTTATATCTGATATTGATGTATATTTTGAAGAGTTGTTTGTTTTTGCTGTTTCAGTAAAATGTACTTCCTTCTTCTGACTATGCACTGTTTATATATAGGTACTAGTTTTGCTTATTGGTGGCTTTGTTACTTTAATTGTTATTGTTGCTTTATTCTGCAATGTTGTAAAATTTCGTAACAACTTAGAATGTTATTTCTCGCCTGAACTGGTTAACTTATCTCACTCGAAGTTACGCCCAGTTACCTGTAGCATTAAGTCAGTTTTTTCTGCGATACAAACGTTTTTTATACGTAGAAAGTTTTTAATGGTTTCATTATGCTGCTCCATTAGTGACAGGACTCAGCGCTTTGGTTTTATTAACCCCATTTACAGTAAGTAGAAAATACTCTACACGTAGTGTACTTTTTAGATCCGAATACGATGTGAAGAGTCAATACAATGATGTAAACAGCAAATACTCACTATGGGTAGTGGTATTTGCTTGACTACCATCTTTATATGGTTATTAGAAGTCGACCCGCTTTAATTTTGTATTGTATACAGAATATATATACCCGTCCTCTCGTTGCTCTCTGCTGGGAACAGCATAGCTCTGACGAAGCACTTTTCATTGTATGCAGGGACACCGACAGTTTTCATACCAACATGAAGTGTAAATAGAGGAAAGGTGAAACTGGATGAAGTCACTAAATATATGAAAGGATTAAGGGGATCCATCTCCGTAGTGTAAACAACACTTATTGGCGACTAATTTGCAATTTTGACCCTTTGGATTTCATATCAAATCGGTGTAAATTTTACCTCGATCCTTGTAGGATTCGCTGAAAATAAAGTGATGCAGCCTTAAAAAGTCCGTTAAATGTTGCTAGATAATATAGAGTTGAAACAGATATAACAGTATGGAGATCTAATAAATTTCATCAGTCTTATTTCAGGCTATGTAAAGGACACAAAACTGAGCGCAAAGCTTTTAGACTGTTTTGACAATGTGGTTAAAAGATTTTTTGTATTTTTCTCTCTGAATCATTAACTATTCATGTGGCAAAAACAATCGTGACGTTAAATGTGTTATAGACATCATATTTTTTAATTGCGAATGATTAAAACTGTTTAATAGCTCAGTTTAAAAGGTGCGCAGTAGGGAGTAGAATTAAAAAAAGTAAAAGGTGAGCAAGGTCATTTTATGTTAACGGTTAAATTTTTGCAATTTAGTATCTTTTGTTAAATTTCATTTTCCATTTCAGTTTCTTTTCCAGGAAAAAGGAAGTGATGGGACACGAGAAGGAGATCGCATTTACAATATGAAGTTATTACCGCTTGTGAAGAAAAAGTTCAAATTAGTGAATAAACGTTACAACGTTATCATTTTGTATATACTTTGCATCAAGTTTTTGTTATTATATGTCTTTATAAGCCAAAGAAACTACAAAATAGGTAACTTAGACAAAAATGAGCCTTCGCATAGTTTTCTCAATATGGCTATCAGCGCAAGAGTAAAACATGCACAGTTTGATCACCGTGGAATTAAAAATGTACACAAAAAATATTTGCAAGAAGTTACCACTTACGAGGTGCTTACATTTATGCAAAGATATGAACGAAACCAAACAATAAAAAATTATCTGGTCAGCGCTGCCAATGGCAGAGAAAAGCTAAACACAGCTGATCCCAAACATTTGACCGAAGAAGATGTAGGTTTGAGCCACCATTTCAGAAATATGGAAATTTCTAGAGATTTGTTTGATCCAAACCTAATGGAAACGCCACCTTGCCGTCCAGACAACTACGGGTTTCTAGTGCCAAATATTGTTCATTTCATTCGCTTTAATCAGGCAATGTTAACGTTTGTTGAAATGTTGTGTATAAAGTCTGTGCTATTAAACGTAAATCCTGAAAAGATCTATATTCACTGCAATAAAAAACTTTCTGGTAAATATTGGGATTATTTAGTTAGTTTCAGTACTAAAATCGAGGTTTTACCAATGCCTCGAATCAGACGTATCTATGACAAAAAAGTGCTAACCCTTGAACAGGCATCCGAAGTAGCGCGGATAGCAGTGCTCCTAAAATTCGGTGGAATTTATTTAGACAATGACGTCATAGTAGTTAATTCGCTAGATCTTTACAGAAAGTTTCCATTTAGTTTAGGCTGGCCAGCTGGTCAGTACATATCGAATGCAGTACTCATGTCAAATGTGAACTCAACCTTCTTGCATCTATATTATTCCTCGCTCCGTGCTTTCAACGATAGTGACGCGGATTATACTCACAGTGAGATGATGACGACAAAAGTTCTGTGGCAGCATCCGGAACTAGTTCATGCTGAGACGCAGCGACTGGGTGTGGAGAACTTATGTTATGATATCTTCTATGGTGATTTAGACTGGGACAAGTATGACGCTATTCATCTAATGTACAATCATAGGTATTATTTGACACCAGAAGACACTATTAAGCAACATGATGAAAATAATATTCAGAATTTAACTAGTCCATTTGGACGAATGGCGAGAGCCCTGCTTGCAGCAGAATTACTTGGTGATTAGCTTAATTGAGGCAGATGAGCGAAAACGTGTTTGTAAAACGAAGAGTAGCCTTATGTTGACTATAGTCTCTACATTAGCATTGTATAACGTCCTAAAACTACCTCAACTGAAATTATGAAAATGATTCATTAGAAAAATGATAAATGTGAAAAGTAGGACGTATACTGTTTGTAGTGTGCTACTATTTTCTGGTCCCTCAGTGGTCACGAAAATGGTAAATAATAAAATACTGATCACAATTGCTGGTGACAGATCATTGAAATTTATAAATTAATTTTACAAATATTAGTTTCAAGAATGCTTGTTCAATGGTGCTATTAACCACATTACCGAAACCTAAACATACCCAGTAGAAGGAAAATGTGAAAATGTTGAAACTGTTCTAGCAATTACTACCAAGTGCACAGACTTGCCGACAGAATCACATAATTCTTGAAGAAAGAATTAGGACTTGGAATCACATGCGACATGCGAGACCAGCCTTCAGAATGATAAGCTTGTTTTTCTGTCGCTTTTAACACAATTAACGTCCTTAGTCCAAATTCGGGCTACAAGTTTGCAGCATTTGCAATTGAGTTTTGTTTGCGGACTATTAATTGAAATTCATATTCCTGTTTATGGAAGCATCAGATGTTTTACCTTTTCTGATTATACCCAAAAGCCATACTGGCGAATTCGCTGAGCGGCGCTAAACTGTACTGGATGTCAGATCGGCTATAGATCTATCCCACTATAGACCACTCTGGTGGATGTTCCTTATGTGGCATGAATTTCATATTCAGCGTGTTCTCCAGGTGAGATTTAATTCAAAAGTTATACCAACAATAACCAGTTAAAGCAACAATATATTTAGTGTACCGTATGCAGTAAACCAAAGTCAACAGTTTACCAGAAAACGAATAGTTTAGTTTAGTTTAGTTTAGTTTAGTTTAGTTTAGTTTAGTTTAGTTTAGTTTGGTTTGGTTTGGTTTGGTCTGGTTTGGTTTGGTTTGGTTTGGTTTGGTTTGGTTTGGTTTGGTTTGGTTTGGTTTAGTTTAGTTCGCTGAATCGTTTTTTGGCTTCTCAAGTTCGGTCATGTCGATACCTGGTATATATGTACATATTTATAGGGAAATATGTATATTTTTTGCACCAGGACTTGTGTGAGGCCTGTAAAACGGCAACGGTTCAGCGTTCAACAAAACGGAGCCGCCTGTGGACAGCCAACGCGTAGCACTTTATTGTCTTTTTTGTTTGGACAAATGGTGCTTGTCCTAGGAGTAATAGATTCTCAAAAATTTACGTATTTTGACGATTTTCGGCTAGTAACTCAGGCGGCTCACAACGACAATAACGCAACTCTAAATCTACACGTTCTGGTGATCTACCATCTTACTTATCGCCATTTTTTGTAAACGGAACGCGACAATTAATTTTGACACAGTACATCTGATTGTGCGTTTCATGTCGAATTGAATGATGTATCGCACGCGTATGTCTTCCGTTCACAAAGCGTTTAAATGACATCACGATACCTGCTATACACGTATATATTGTACTGAATTCGACTTGGCTCGGGAGTCAGAGGATCGAATTCCAGGATGGCATGGTGAGTCGCTGCTAACGTGGAAGCAGGGCGTGCAGAGGGCCCTATACCTGGCCCGACACGAGTGCCTCCGTAACAATATTTTAAGTAAGGTGTAGACATTTGTCTAGAAAAACCGCCTTAGCGTGGCAGCCCTGTGACTGTGAGGCAGATCACTGGATAGAGAATTGATCGCACTATCACCATTGGGCGCCATGTTGGTAAGTAGCGCTTCGGTGTTGAATAAGATTTTAGTACATAAGGTTTTTGCAACATAGGCGTCTATCCTAACTACAATTAAGGATTTCCTATTAGCAGTATAATGAACAATTCTATATATTGCACTACTTTAATACCAACTGTCGAAAAGATAGACTGGCAAAGTGTACCACTATTTAAGTACATGATGCTGCCCTATTTCTAATATCACCTGGCGAAAAATTAGACTGGCGAAACGGTTCGCTGGCGAAAAGACAGACTGGTGAAATGATGCACTGGCGAACTGTGCCCTGGTGAAACGAAATACTACCGTCGATCATTTTCTCATGGTGCCTCACAGCTTTGGTAATCAGTAGATTTTTAGTTGTCTGCATCAATTTATAAACTTATTTTGTCTTTATTTATGTAGCATTCTCGTTCTGTGATTTTATTATATTTTCTTTAACTTTGTAAAGCCCACGAATTATTAGGGATGTATAAATATAAAGAAATCTATTTATAGAAAACGAAATTAATTTTCAGCAATTTATCAGCGGTTAGACTACTAATCTAGGGCACTAGCGCAGCGTATGCACGCAACGACGTGTGCGGATGTTTTGTGAAATACATCCTGAGGTCTTAATGCCTGGCCCGGACGCTGCTAAATCACTAAAAACCCGTTTAAATACAGTATTTTGTTACCTTTGCTTTGCACAATGATTATTTAAGTAGTTTTAGGTAAGTTATGATGAAAGCCAAGTAATCTGATTTCAGACATTTTTGTTATATAATAAAAATTATTGTTTTTACTCATTCTTCGTTACCTTCCTTCACTTCGTAACCAACATTTATCTTTATTATCATCAACGTCATTATCGTCATCGTCGGTGTTATAACTAACATTAATCATTATTATCACTAACGTTATCATCGTCAGCATCTTAATCTTCATCATCAGCGTCATAATTATCACATCATCAACAACTTTCTTGATTATCATTGAATATTTGATCGCCAATATGTGAATGTCAACTATCACGATTATCATTAAATACGTCATCGTCATAATCGTCTCAGTTTGATGAACGTTTTTGCAATAAGCAAAAATTTGTTTCAGCTGCAATTCTATAGACGCAGTTGTAAAATCACCACGCAGGCCTATGAAAATTGGAAATTCAAACAAAATAAGAAAGTAGCTTGATGTCACACATCAACCAAAAGAGGTTTGATGTTGCGCAGCAGTTTTTGTCAAAATTCGAGTAGAAGATAAAATGCTAGCTTAGCAATGTGTACATGCTATTGAGCATCGATCGGGATTCCGTCAAAGGACCAATTGTCTAAAAACTTTGGCAATTTTTTGATCAACTTATCCGACATTCCGACAAGCTTATACGAGCCACATTTGGCAGTGGAATCAACGTTAATCTGTCTTTAAATGTTCCAGCTACTCATGATCACCAGCAAAGCCGAGCGAATGACGCAGGACGTGATAAAAATGCTCGATACGCCATCTAGTTTTTCTCACTTAATGCTATGTTTGTAGCTTGAAACTTTGTATGCGTCAAATATACTGTTGCAATCACATTTTCCGTTGTTTCAGTGACGCACTTCCGAAAAGAAAATACGCAGTGGAGGCCAGAAACCTTGTTAGAGTTATCTTTGTACAAAGCAGCAGACAGGATGAACATTAGGAATCCTTTTATTTTGGACTATTTATTGAAGACAGAAATGTGGCATTTGGTCCCAGCCCTAGTGGCTACACATTTGTAAAGACACATTTGTTGTAAAGACACATAAAGAAAGATTGCCAAAATGAAATTAATGCAACTTTAGAAAGAAAAAAATGCAAACACAACATTTGAAATAGTAGCAGTAGGGCCTGAGTGTATTTTAGTATATGTTGCTGTGAGGAATAGATTGAGAGGACATTTATGAAAGTGCTGTGTAGCCAATATTAGCTACAATTCAATACAATATTAGATAGCTCCGGACGGTGCCGTTCGCAAAGCCTGCTTATACCTCGTAGAAAGAACAGCTGTATCAGAGGCGCATCCTTTACAATAACCGAGGCATTTATTGAATATCACTGTGCGTGGTGGCCAGACAAAATATTTGTACAGACAAAATTACCTTCTTGTCTCTCTCTTATGTAATATTTACATATGTTTCCACGCGTCCCAAGTCTTGTGTCAAAATGACTGATGTGTCCAAAACGCCCGGTGTCCAAATATCCTCTTTGGTCACTATATCCTAGCGACCAAAATACAAATTATCTTTATCTAAATAGCCATGTGTCCAAATTGCCTTGTGTCCATATAACCTATGTGTCCAAATCGCCATGTGTCCAGATGACCTATGTGTCCAAATGTTTTGTGGCGAAACGTCCTGTGCCCAAATGTCTGTGCCGAAATGTCTACACACCGTTTGCCAGGCATAATTTGCGGCTCACATTAAGTCTGGTGCACGTGATGCATCATGCATTTAAAACTACAGCTGCCTCACTCCACTACACTCCTGGTATGTTCTCCGAGGCATTATAGGTACATCAGGATAAGGCCGTCATTAACAATCAAGGATACTATAGGCATACAGGCACGCCCTGTCCGGTCGTTATTTTATACACTATTGTTTATTTTTGTGTGGTTGTAACTAGTACGAGAAATCAAGTAATATGAAATACTGGTTTGTGTTTGCGATTTTGACGGTTGTTGTAGCAACAGGTGCGTAATGATGACAGCGGCGTTTATACGTTTATAGTTAAAATCATTTTTGAGTATAACGATTTAAATTTAAAGATATATTTAAATAAAGTAGTTTTATTTAATTCTTAAATTTCATTAAATAAATCTGTTTGAAGAAATTTAAGCACAAATATTATAATTTTTTCTAGTCTATAGGTCTTCTTGTTTTTTAAAAAACATGTGCACTTGTTTTAAGTAACACCTAATGACTAACAACAACGATGGAAGATGACGAAGGAAATAACAAAAACTAACCTTTTTATACTTTTATATAACCATGTTGCAACATTGGGTTTGCATGCGACTGTAGTAGGCCTGCGCAGTCAAGTTAAAGTACGTTTGCTTCGTTTCTGCTTTTGTTGAATTTAATATCGATATTAAATTCAATGTGTGGAAGTGTGTTTTATTGCGTACATTAAAAAATTCAAAAATTTTCTGTAACAGTTGGCGATGAGTATAACTCACGCAAAGTGCATTTATGTAACTCACATCGGCGTAAATGGCAGCATAAACATGTTCAAGAGCGGCTTAACGTTTGGCGTATTTGCAGTAACACTACCAAAACAGATTGCACACAAATTAAAAGCCGATGTTTAAGTGTAAGACGTTATTTCTCTTTTTTAAATGTGTGAAATGTGCAATAGAAGAACGTTTTTATTGTGACGTGTTATCCATCAGTTTATGTAGGCCATGTATAGCCTACGTCTATCATGACAGCATCAAATCGTAAACACTAATAAACTATTTACATTTACAAACTTGTGCTATACGTTGCTGACCTACTACAATAATTATAATAAAAAGCATGTTTTTTAAAAGCGGTTTAGTAAAATAAAACAAGAAAGTACAAAAGGATATGAACCATGCCGCAAGACCCTGCAATATATTAGACATCTATATTACATATAAAATTATGATATAATTTTAATTTAATTTAAAATGATATCCAAATGGAATTATTTATGAAGAAAATGACAACGCTGACGTAGACGTTTTTATTTAACTGGCGCGTCTGACTATGATGACGAAAAAGTTTCGCTGGAAAAAGTGAAAGCAATTTAACATCCTATACAATACATCAATTCGCCCTTCAACTTTAATAATCTCACATACCTAATTATAATGCTGTCAGGGTCAACCCTTAGATGCGACCGCTTCAATGCCACAGGCAACTGCATAATGATGTACCCCCAATCTTTTCTTTCACCGTGGCCTCGTTCTCCGATTCATCACATAATTCGTGTATTTAGGGAAATGTGAAAAAGATGATGATGATGACGCCATTCCTACTGAAGCGATGGAAACTTGTAAGCAGCGCAGAACAACGTATGTAGCTGATGAGATATATTGCAATGTTTTCTACCAGTGTGCTCAGGGGATAGCAGTAAGAAAAAAGTGTGCACATAGCCCGACGGCAAGTACGTACCCTTGTTTTGTTTGATCTACCTGCATCCCTACTGATTACTCTATTGGTATATTAGAGCAGGGATTTCTTTTCCAACAGAAGTGGATGTATTCGTGTTTTAATTGTACCAGTTATACATTAGGCATGCAGGATCGAATGCATGTATATAAATTTAGTTTTCCACTTTCACATGTTTATGGCTGGTGTCAAAGCGCAGCCAAGTGGTTAGGCCCTTCGTTAACCAAGATATACAAGTGTACGAACGTGTAGGAAACACGTAAATGTAGCAAAATCCGAGCTTGTTAAAAAGTACGGGGCAGTCATTATTTACGCATATTACTTAAAATTATAATGGTCTTAATTATTTATTGAATTTTTGTAGTTACGGTGTGGGACACTCAAAGAAACCGTTGTAATACAGTTAAAGATGCATTTAATAAGGACTGTGACATAGAAGAGTTCATGGCTAGAATAGAAGCTGAAGCTGAAGCTGAAGCCGAACCTGAACCTGACAATGAAGTTAATCCAGTCAGAGGACACAAGAAACAGAAAAACTCCGCAACAAATGTGTCAGCTACAGTTTGTTTGTTGCTCATATCACTGTTTTTGTTCTTGTTAAAATAACGCAACAAACCTACATTTTCTGTCTTTTGCTCCAGATTTATGTGCAGACCAGACGCTTTCTAATATGTCTATTCAATTCTGTAACGCATTAGCAACTGTTAAAAAGTAATAGATCATTAATTTTGTTTCATTTTATTTTTCATAATAAACAAATTTGCCCCTAAGTTAAATTATCATATAAAAAATGTTAATATTTTGTGCCCAAAAAGTCAACAACAGAAGTATGTGTATTGCTTTGGAAACATTAAATTTTTTGAGTTACAATAAAGACTTAAAGTAGAGGAAATTGTGAATGTTTTAGAGCAAATATGTAATTTTCTACATTTACGCAATTTACGTTTTGGCACATTTTCTGATAAGCTCTTTAAAATGATCGCTGTTATAATCATAGAGGTATGCAAGGTTTTAAGTTTCGGAGAGCGATATACAAATTTTTGCCTAAAATTTATTTCGTGGGAGGAAGTGTATGTACATGGAAATATGGTTTAGGCTGTGCTTCTACCAGTTTTAGTGGATCACCTTAGGGGGACATCCTTAATAAAGAGCCAGGTCTTGCCACAAACATCACGCTGAACAGACCCCGATGTTAATTCCGATTTATAATGTGGCGAAATGTTTAAAAAATAAAAGCTTGGTTAAAGTTAGTCAGCGGCAGATTTCTGAAAATCCTGAGTAGTCCTGTTACAAACCGATCTACTCCTAAGTGGCCGCCCTTTTAGAGCCAAGCAAGTATACTTTGCAATGGTTTCAGGGTAATCCGTGCTAATTATGATTTATCTAGAACAAAAACGGGACGTAGCATAAATGAACTAAATCACAGAAAAAGGCTGGAAAGGATCCATGATCTGTCCAGCAAATAATCCTTTAAACTAGAATAATCCATTTGACAATTCTAATTATAGTATGCCAAAGGCTGATAGCATAATAGGATAATTTATGCTTTTTTTCTGCTACACGTATTTAATTAAATTTACACACAGAAGTTGGGAGTCGCCTTGCAAGGTCCTGCCTTACCTTGAAGATTTTGTGTAATGACCTTAGATTGGCTTCAAAACTCGAATGCAAACTAAGACGTTACACTGACGGTCATATTTTTCGACGAGAGCAAGGTAAAAGTAATCATCAAGTCACCGTCGAAAACATCCCCACGCCGATGAGTTTTGATGTGTTGTGTGGTTTCTTGAAGAAACTTCAGTTTTTTTTTGTTACCGAGTGTCTTCCCTTTTTTGCTGTTACCATCGATATGTTGATACGCTTCGCTGTGTATGGTGCTATGACAGTATGGCGGTAATCTACGTTTTGTATTATTTATCAGTAGTATGTACTTTGTCTACTTTTTTGATATTGTGGGACTTTGTTTGTCTACAGATTTTCTACAGTAAACTGTCAACGAGTAAGAATTTGTGAGAACGGGTTGGGTAGGAGGGGCTTAGCACATATGGCTGATCCGTGTATTTCCAACCACCTCCACCAGGAGGCTTAATAAAATTACAATTCACATCTTTATATTCACAAATTACGTACTTTACTACTATAGCTTAATTTGTCAAATCTTTACCACAGAATGTCTTTCTATTCTTTATTGATTATTTATCATTAATAAACAACGGCCTGATAATTTTAACTGTTTAATCACGCAATCTATTCTATTATATTAATATTCTTGGTATCTTAATATATATATAAGATTCGAGGCTACAGCTTCGACGAGGGCACCATTTGCGGCGATCTATATATCAAACGAAAGGTCTCGATCTAGTGTCGTCTCATTGATGGTTTATTTTTCGAATGGGGCCCACCGGGAGGAACGGGGAGCAAAAAACCTCCAAAAATGGCCATTTTTCGGCCGTTTTTTGCAAAAGTTATACGGCTGAGATGTAGAGAACGGGAATGGGCCGAGGGTGGTGCTGGGTATGGATAGATAGCCCGTTCAGCGATGGGTGTCATAGGCCTATTTAGAATTCGCGAGAGGGCCACGGCGCCCCGCAACGGGCGTTTTTCCGGAGCCAACTCGCGATTTTTTCGAAATTCTGGTCAAACAGCATGCGGAAAAAACGTTCTAGCGGCGCCTGGTGGGACTCTCGGAAGGAGATATACGGCTCATCAGAAAGAGAAAGAACAGGGCTACACGATGATGTGGGCTATATGTTAAGACAGGACCACCGAGAGGAGTACTGGCGAGTTAATTAGATGTTCTATTTTCGGCAATTTTCGCTTAGAAAACTGATGACGCAAAGGCATTGTTGTGACGTCATCCATTGTATTCTGTCTATAATCTTATAACTTTAATTCAGCAAAAAGCTGCCTGCTACGGGTTTGCGTTAGTTAAACAAACAGTAGGCATGATGTTACGGGCTTTGTGTAATAAATGAGGACTAGGTAGGATGTTCGCGTGTTATTGATTATACGTGGTTTTTTACGCAAAATCTTTTGCGGGGCCTTTGCTATTTATTATATTATAGCACATAGTTTCAACTTTGTGAAAAATGTTTGGAATGGTTTTGTTGTAATGCTGTGCTGTTGGTGCTTGTGCTATAGGTGTCGTCATCGTTGCCACCATCATCATCAACATCATGATCACCACGTGAGGTGGTGGATTTGATGTGGTGTGGCGGTGGTGTGCTTTGTGTGTTGTGCTATGGATGGTGTGGTGGGGTGATAGGGTGTGTGGGGTGTGGTGTGGGTAGTGTGGTATGGAGTGGGTGGCGTGGTGTGTGGGTGGGTGGGTGTTGTGGTGCAGTGTGGTGTGGTGGAGTATTATGGTGTGGGTGGTGTGGTGTGTGGGTGGTGCGATGTGGTGTGGTGCAGTGGTATGGTGTGGTGCAGTGTGGTGTGATGTGGTGGAGTCGTATGGTATGGGTGGTGTGGTGTGTAGGTGGTGCGGTGTTCTGCAGTGGTATGGTGTGGTGCGGTGTGATGTGGTGGAGTGGTATGGTGTGGGTGGTGTGGTGTTATGGTGTGGTGCTGTGCGGTGTGATGTGGTGGAGTATTATGGTGTGGGTGGTGTGGTGTGGTGTGTGGGTGGTGCAGTGGTATGGTGTGGTGCAGTGTGGTGGAGTGGTATGGTGTGGGTGGTGTGGTGTGTAGGTGGTATTGTGTGGTGCAGTGTGGTGTGATGAGGTGGAGTGGTATGGTGTGGTGTGTGGTGTGATGTGGTGGAGTGGTATGGTGTGGGTGGTGTGGTGTTATGGTGTGGTGCTGTGCGGTGTGATGTGGTGGAGTATTATGGTGTGGGTGGTGTGGTGTGTGGGTGGTGCAGTGGTATGGTGTGGTGTGATGTGGTGGAGTGGTATGGTGTGGTGCAGTGCGGTGTGGTGGTATTGTGTGGTGCAGTGTGGTGCGATGAGGTGGAGTGGTATGGTGTGGTGCAGTGTGGTGTGATGAGGTGGAGTGGTGTGGTGTGGGTTGTGTGTTGATTTGTGCACAAAATTCTTTTTGTGGGGTTTGGCTAGTTTTCAATTAAAGCTACTAAAATGTTTATATAAACATGCCACTGTATTTTTTCAACGAAATCATTGACAATAATATCAAAAATTATATTTGTACACAAAAACATTTTACCATTTTTACATCATTTTTAATTAGAATTCAGAGAACATACAAATTTTGGCGGATGTGGATGAACTCATGATTTACTGTCAAGCTTGGGAATACAAAGGTTGACGCCTTTATTATCATTAGACAAATTGATAAAAGCAGTTTGCAACTTGATAAGCACAACTAACATGCAGCAGACTATATATAGAGCAGTTAGCATAGAAATGCAATGTGGAGTTACTACAAGAGCTTCATTTCACTGATCAAATGTCATGATAAACTCTCATGACTAGACACCATTAATAGCTTATTGGTTTTAGCAAATATACCCTTTTACTGTCAATGAATTTACAAGGTGACTGTTGTAGTTTGAAAGTTACATTTCTCATTGATTGTTACATGACATAATCTGCTTATATTTGCACGTATTGCTGAACTTATGTAAGGTTACATAGACACACATTTTTACGTACTGCGATGTACAAACTAAATTACTTGTCCCCCATAAAAAAGCGCATCCATATATATATGTATTCTTCACCTTATCTATTCTATTATATTAATATTCTTGGTATCTTAATATATATATATATATATAAGATTCGAGGCTACAGCTTCGACGAGGGCACCATTTGCGGCGATCTATATATCAAACGAAAGGTCTCGATCTAGTGTCGTGCCATTGATGGTTTATTTTTCGAATCGGGCCCACCGCGAGGAAGGGGAGGCGAAAAACCTCCAAAAATGGCCCTTTTTCGACCGTTTTTTGCAAAAGTTATACGGCTGAGATGTAGAGAACGGGAATGGGCCGAGGGGGGTGCTGGGTATGGATAGATAGCCCGTTCAGCGGTGGGTGTAGTAGGCATATTTAGAATTCCCGAGAGGGCCAAGGCGCCCCGCAACGGGCGTTTTCCCGGACCCAACTCGCGACTTTTTCGAAATTTTGACCAAACAGCCTGCGGGAAAAATGTTCTAGCGGCGCCCGGTGGGACTCTCGGAAGGAGATATACAGCTCTTTAGAAAGAGGAAGAACGGGGCTATTCGATGATGTAAGATATATGTTAGGGCAGGTCCACCAAGAGGAGTATCGACGAGTTAATTGGATGTTCTATTTTCGACAATTTTCACTTAGAAAATTGCTGACGCAAAGGCATTGTTGTGACGTCATCCATTGTACTCTGCTGTAATCTTATAACTTTAATTCAGCAAAAAGCTACAGGCTTTGCGTTAGTTAAACAAACAGTAGGCATGATGTTACGGGCTTTGTGTTATAAATGAGGACTAGGTAGGATGTTCGCGTATTATTGATTATACGTGGTTTTTTACGCAAAATCTTTTGCGGGACCTTTGCTATTTATTATATTATAGCACATAGTTTCAACTTTGTGAAAAATGTTTGGAATGGTTTTGTTGTAATGCTGTGCTGTTGGTGCTTGTGCTATAGGTGTCGTCATCGTTGCCACCATCATCATCATCATCATCAACATCATGATCACCACGTGAGGTAGTGGATTTGATGTGGTGTGGTGGTGGTGTGCTATGTGTGTTGTGCTATGGATGGTGTGGTGGGGTGATAGGGTGTGTGGGGTGTGGTGTAGGTAGTGTGGTATGGAGTGGGTGGCGTGGTGTGTGGGTGGGTGGGTGTTGTGGTGCAGTGTGGTGTGGTGGAGTCGTATGGTGTGGGTGGTGTGGTGTGTGGGTGGTGCGGTGTGGTGTG
>JAQGDQ010000948.1:40000-77836 GCA_030141605.1 Tubiluchus corallicola | reverse complement strand
CTGATGTCCATTATTCTTTTATTAGAACTTTGTACTTTGGACTTGCAATCGTGGAGATACCTGTATCAGACCCAGTCTGCTTTGTAAATCCATTATAAATAAATAAAGTTTAAACTAAACTAAACTAAAATATTGATTCATTTATTTATTTCCGAGGAACTCGAGTCTTAACAATGCACTAAAACAATTGCTCATTGTTCTTAACAATGTGTTTTATTTATTGCTTACATTTCGCGTTGCATCATTGTTAAAGAACTTTCAGAAGTCAGGCTCATTTATAGATTAAATTACATGTATAATCTAATGACTCTATTGAAGAAGTTGTATTTATTTGCAAAACATGGATAATTCTAATCTAATGAACGATATTTTCTTATTAATACACCTAAATAAGGAAAACCGGATGATTGTGTAAACACGAGTTCAGAATAAAGAATGCTCTAAAATATTGGAAACTACAATAGCTTTTTTTAAATCAAAGGTTAGATTAAATAATAATTACCTCGGATATTCAAATTTTGTTAAACTTTTAAAGCTACGCGCGGCTCAGTGAATCTACTAAGATTGGCAGCGGCGCCTTTTTGTCACATGCGCGTGGCCGACAAATAGAAGGCGGCACCGTGATAACCATGATCATGAACTGCTGTGTTAGATTCTGACGTCATATGACGTAAAGCTCATTTTCGTGACATCATGCGTTTAAACAGTAACACTTACGCAAATACGCTTGACGCGCAAGGGAAGACGCCCGCCATTGCACAAACTGTGGTTAGTTTCTGACGTAAGCAATAGCTGTGTTCGGTTGCCGTTAATTAACTTTCCAGGGTAATTAATTACTCAGATATAAGAAACATTTGCTAAATTTCATAGGCAAGAAAATGTATATTTTGGACAGTAAATTAAGATGCGAATGAGTCTAAATAATTGTCCGGTTTTCCTTTAAATAAAATACGTATTCGCAAGTTGTTTGGGTTGTTGTACTGTGAATTGCAAAACTTATTATTAATAATAAACTTATTATTACAGCATTATTAATAGTTATTAAATGATTTAGCTTAATTTTTAGCATTAAAAAGACGTTTATGCCTAATTAATCAATAACTCAACAATAAATAATTTGACGAAAACTTTATCAATTTAAAACAAAAGATGAACATATAATTACAAAGTCATACGTATATGAAATACTCAGGTATGAATAGAAAATTTATGCACTGATTATGTATATAACAGAAGCCAAATATGTAATGAATAAGCAGATCTGAAGACGAAAAATTGATACAGTAAATTATGTACTAATTACGTATTTACAAAAAACCAAATAGGTAATGAATAAGCAGACCAGTAGAAAAGAAATTGATACAGTAAATTATGTACTAATTACGTATTTACAAAAAACCAAATAGGTAATGAATAAGCAGACCAGTAGAAAAAAGATACAGTAAATTATGTACTAATTACGTATTTACAAAAAACCAAATTGGTAATGAATAAGCAGACCAGTAGAAAAAAGATACAGTAAATTATGTACTAATTACGTATTTACAAAAAACCAAATAGGTAATGAATAAGCAGACCAGTAGAAAAAAGATACAGTAAATTATGTACTAATTACGTATTTACAAAAAACCAAATAGGTAATGAATAAGCAGACCAGTAGAAAAAAGATACAGTAAATTATGTACTAATTACGTATTTACAAAAAACCAAATAGGTAATGAATAAGCAGACCTGTAGAAAAAAAGATACAGTAAATTATGTACTAATTATGTATTTACAAAAAACCAAATAGGTAATGAATAAGCAGATCTGTAGACGAAAAATTGATACAGTAAATTATGTACTAATTACGTATTTACAAAAAACCAAATAGGTAATCAATAAGCAGACCAGTAGAAAAAAGATACAGTAAATTATGTACTAATTATGTATTTACAAAAAAACCAAATAGGTAATGAATAAGCAGATCTGTAGACGAAAAATTGATACAGTAAATTATGTACTAATTACGTATTTACAAAAAACCAAATAGGTAATGAATAAGCAGACCTGTAGAAAAAAAGATACAGTAAATTATGTACTAATTATGTATTTACAAAAAAACCAAATAGGTAATGAATAAGCAGATCTGTAGACGAAAAATTGATACAGTAAATTATGTACTAATTACGTATTTACAAAAAACCAAATAGGTAATGAATAAGCGAAAAACCTCCAAAAATGGCCATTTTCAGCCGTTTTTTGCAAAACTTATACCACTTTTTCTGAAGAACGGGAACGGGCCGGGGGCGGTGCCGGCCATGGATAGATAGGCCGTTCAACGGTGGGTGTAGTAGGCGTATTTAGAAGTCGCGAGAGGGCCACGGCGTCCCGTAACGGACGTTTTCCCGGACGCAACTCGCGATTTATTCGAAATTTTGACCAAACAGCTTGCGGAAAAAACGTTCTAGCCGCGCTTAGTGGGACTCTTGGAAGGAGATATGACTCTTTAGAACAGAAAGAGCAAGAACAGGGCTACACGATGATGTGAGCTGCATTTTAGGACGCTTCCTTCCAGAGGAGCTGTGACGAGTTGATTGGAGATTCCATTTCGCACGATTTTCGCTTGGAAAACTACTGACGCAAAGCCATTGTTCTGACGTCATACTCTGCTTATAACCTTATAACTTTAATTCAGTAAAAGCTGCTACTGGCTTTGGGTTATAAATGAGGACAATGTAGGATGTTCGCGTATTATTGATTATAAGCAGGCTGCATAAGATTATGGATATCCATAAAATAAGGCCAAAAATCCATAAAATAAAATTTGAAAAATCCATAAAATAAGAAATGCATAAAATAAAAAAATATTTTTTTTGTGATTTTTTGTACAAAATAAGGTAATCAAAACTGAATACAGGCTTTGGATCAGAAACTTCAGCCTAGAGGGTATTCTACATTCGTACCAAATAGACGAATTATTTAAACTGAAGTGATGAATTACAAGGCATTGCCTCGCAAAATTTGATTAAATTTGAAGTGATATGAAACCGATAAAATTAAAACTAAGTCCTGCGTGTTTAAAAACACGTTTCAAGCCTCCTGTTTTTATTTTTTAATTGATTTCCCCCTGGGCATCTCGTTCCAGATATAGCCTATTTCTTATTTTATTGATATCCATAAAATAAAATTTCAAAAATCCATAAAATAAGCTATTTTATTTATTTTATACATATTCATAATCTTATGCACCCTGATTATAAGTGTATTTACACACAAATTTTTTTGCTGGGCGTTTGCTAGTTAATAATTAATTTTACTATAATTTACAAAAACGGAATGCGAAAGAATGCAATCAACCAACATCAATTCAATTTTAAACTAGTGCAGACCAGTAGGCCTATATTAAAAATACGTAGACATTATTAAAAAAAACCAGCTGTAACAGAATATGACCAATTCTTTCCACGTTTACTAATTGTATAGAAGAGTCCAATTAGAATTTCGAGTTTTAGAAATCAGGTTAGACTAATATTCCTACCTCCCAAAAGAAATGCTTTAACTTTGCTGTAGAACAAAAATCACAATTTCACGTTGTATTAACGGTACAAGCATAAATTGTACAAACAGTAGTGGCATATCAGGGTAACGCATTCAATACACGCACCCTCATAAACGATGACTGGATCCGCCACCAGACTTGCCTACGGGCGTATAGCAAAAATTAATGGCTTTTATTATGGCAGTCAGAAGTGAAATTTCGTATGAAAATAATCAAATCTCGCTTGTGTGTATTTCAAGAGGAGAGGGGTGGGTGGGTGTGTTCCTGGATATAGCCCCGGGGTTTCTGAGTCAGGACTCAGCACCCAACCCGGATCATTGGTACTCGTAGGAAGCTGCGATCAGACTGCTAACTGACAACAATATTAAGAAATACCGAAACAATGTTGCCCTGCTTATATCTGACATTTCAAGTACCCTATCTAAAGTGTTCGATGAGCTTATTAGTCACGCTGGACCCGGTTTGCAAATGGGTGGGTGGCCGCTGGGAGATTTGCTTTTCAACGGTTAATTTGACAAGACGTACTGTTTTCATCTGCGTTTCTCGTTGACCGAGCAAGACATCACTGGCATGCTGTAAGTGGTCACTGGTCAGACGAGTTGGACAGAAGAAATGTGTCGTAAACGTAGAAAGGAAATCATTGAATCGTTAACTTTCATAGATGGCACCACGGGCAAAACTCCCGACTTTCCCATCAATTTATTCGGGAAGAGTCCCTTCAGAACAAACTTGCAAGATGACGCAGCTTCCGTGATATGTTTAAAGGAAAACAGGATGATTTTTCATATACTACTCCATTTTCAAGTCCGATAAAAAAATACACATTTTAACACAATTAATACTGCACATGCGCTTCTGATAATTAGATTAAAATCTTAATTAACGGCGAGCGAGCCCAATTATTGATCACATCACAAACTAACATAATTTTCAATATTAAAAATATTTCACTTATTGACAGCTCATGCGCGAGCATAGCGATAAATTTGAAATTTGAATTTTATCTAAAAATTTGCCTAGTTTTAGTACAACACACTGAATATCTATCAGTAACAGTATACTTGAATTTTCACTTTCACAAACACGTGCAACACGCTCGTGGAATAGTTTTGCTGTTGAAAATTATGTTCGTTTGTGATGTCATCAATAGTTTGGCCGTTAATTAAGTTTTTAACCTATTATTTAATTATCAGGAACGCTTTTTCAGCATTAGTTGTGATGTCATCAATAGTTGGGCTCGCCCGCAATTAATAAAGTTTTTAATCTATTATTTAATTATCAGAAACGCTTTTGCAGTATTAGTTATGTAAACTAATGTATACTTTTTATCAGACTTGAAAATGGGGTAGTATATGAAAAATCATCCTGTCTTCCTTTAAATCCACGTGTTTAGCTTCCTCATAACTCGATAATATAGCAACTTATTTCAACTGCAGTTATGTAAAATTGTTTCAAAAATAATCTACTGCAAGATTTACGTCACTAGGGTTTTGAGATATGAAAAATTCATAGAAAGCATTTAAACGTCTATATTTAGATGAGCTGCTGCCATCTTCTGGAGAGTCGGTTAAACTTTTCACAACTACATACTCGAGGAAACTCTAACCATTTTTTTTCTGAAATTGAAAGTAAAGAAAAGCTGTTTAATGATTTAAGCCCAAACTATTAATTAAACTAGTAAATTAATAAAGATTAAACCCTTGACGATGCAAGACTGAATTATCGTCTTGGCTAGAAGCCCAGTTAGGTTTGGCGTGGCACTTGATCAGCTGATGTCCGACCGGCGACTCAGAAGTAAAGATTGATGATGTACTCCTTATGCGCAGAAGCTCACGGCGCATTAGGTAGTTAGACAAAAGAGTTTTGAGGCCCGCACCTCGGGGGAGATCAGGAACTGACTTGAAAACAAAGAGGCGACATTACTATCCCCTTATGATAACCGTTTTGTGCTTGATATTTAATAAATGTGTAGTTTGATAAATAAAGTCTTGATAGTTTGCCATGCCCATTGTGGCTGTTCCACACTCTTCACGAGCCACAGCCATCACCACAATAAACAACAATAACCAGCAAGCAGCTATAACCACTATCATAAACAGACTTTACTTCATCAGAAACAGCCATTATTTTACTATGTACTTCCGGGCTATTTGGGGGACATATTGTCAACTTTTTTTGCTCTTTTATTCAAAGCTGTTCAATTAAGAGCAAAGACACGTGTTGCTGCTGTTGCTCAAGATTTCCAACATGGCGGACAAAGTTTCGTTCTCTTGTTTCATGGAAACTTCGGCACAGGTACCGTTACTGATTGTGAACTGAAGAAGCACGAGGAAGTACGTGATTATGGCACTGACAATCTGAAATGAAAATACATGTGAAATGATTTCTGTCATTCCATTTTGATTTAAAAGAACGCAGGATGATTTTTCATATACTGTTCAATTTTCAAGTACAATAAAAGTATACGTTTTAACATCAAAAATACTGCAAATGTATTTCTGATAATGAGACAATAGATTAAAAACTTAATTAACGGAGGGCGAGTCCAACTGTTGATGACATCACAAACTAACGATTTTCAGCAGCAAAAATATTCCGAGAGCGTGTTGCACGTGTTTGCGAAAGGGAAAACTGAAGTACAGTGCTACTGTAAGATTTTCAGTGTGTTGTGCTAAAACTAGGCAAGTTTTAAGATAAAAATTTAAATTTCAAATTTCCCACTGTGCTCACACATGAGCTGTCCAAGGCTCAATTTGACTTGACTATGGTTCAATTTGACTTGACTATGGCTCAATTTCACTTGACTATGGCTCAATTTGACTTGACTATGGCTCAATTTGACTTGACTATGGCAAAATTTGACTTGATTAAGGCTCAATTTGACTTGACAATGGCTCAATTTGACTTGATTAAGGCTCAATTTGACTTGACTATGGCTCAATTTGACTTGATTACGGCTCAATTTGACTTGACTATGGCTCAATTTGACTTGACTATGGCTCAATTTGACTTGATTACGGCTCAATTTGACTTGACTATGGCTCAATTTGACTTGACTATGGCTCAATTTGACTTGACAATGGCTCAATTTGACTTGATTAAGGCTCAATTTGACTTGATTAAGGCTCAATTTGACTTGACAATGGCTCGATTTGACTTGACAATGGCTCAATTTGACTTGACAATGGCTCAATTTGACTTGATTAAGGCTCAATTTGACTTAAGGCTCAATTTGACTTGACAATGGCTCAATTTGACTTGACTATGGCAAAATTTGACTTGATTAAGGCTCAATTTGACTTGACAATGGCTCAATTTGACTTGATTAAGGCTCAATTTGACTTGAGTATGGCTCAATTTGACTTGATTACGGCTCAATTTGACTTGACTATGGCTCAATTTGACTTGACTATGGCTCAATTTGACTTGATTACGGCTCAATTTGACTTGACTATGGCTCAATTTGACTTGACTATGGCTCAATTTGACTTGATTACGGCTCCATTTGACTTGACTATGGCTCAATTTGACTTGATTACGGCTCAATTTGACTTGACTATGGCTCAATTTGACTTGACCATGACTCAATTTGACTTGACTATGGCTCAATTTGACTTGACTATGGCTCAATTTGACTTGACTATGGCTCAATTTGACTTGACTATGGCTCAATTTGACTTGATTATGGCTCAGGTTGATTTTTGACTATAGCCCAACTTGAAATGGAAATGGTGTAAAAATATACCTCTTTTTCCGTATACTGATACAAATTTACAGCTGGCGCCTTCTTGTGGAGGATTTTAGATTCAAATTCTAAGCCTATGTTTATTCTGCTCTTTGCAGTGAAGCTAAACAAATATTACTTAACCCTTGCTTTTCAGCTATGTGTGAGGTTTGAACCAACTAGAATTACTTTATAACTTTTTATTCCATTCAGGTCTGATCATTATTAGACGTATAGAATAGGGTTGTACTACAGAGAATCACCTCTGTTTGTCTTGTCTAGTACAGACTAGCTGCTATTACATTGTGTTCTGATTTACGATAAATTAAGTATCGATTTTATTAACAATGTCAATATCTGGGTAGCTTGATTAATAGCAAAACCGAACCTAGACTTAAACTGTAGGTCAAAACAATCTACTCTTTAAAATATTGAAACGAAACATACTATTATTTCAAAAATGACTTACGTGAAAGAATTATTACTACAAAAACACAATTTCACGTTCGCGCCACTAGTTCTTCGCTGTTACATGCATTGTGCCATTCGGTAGTTAGAGGGGCACTAGCATTTGCATTTCGAAAACGCAATGCACAAAAAACAGGTGCTGTACCTCTCAGTTTAGATGTGTTAGTTTGTGACGAACTACACACGTTTGACAGCTCTTTTTTGAGCACAGCGGTAAATTTGGAATTAGAATTTTTATCTTAAAACTTGCCTCGTTTTAGTACAAAACGCTGAAAATCTTACAGTAGCAAACACGTGCAACACGCTCGTGGAATATTTTTGCCTTTGAAAATTATGTTAGTTTGTGATGTCATCAACAGTTTGGCTTGCCCGCCATTAACTAAGATTTCAATCTATCACTTAATTATCAAAAACGCGTTTGCTGTATTAATGGTGTTAAAATGTATACTTTTTATCGGCTTTGAAAATGGGGTAGTATATGAAAAATCACACTGTCTTCCTTTAAAGGAGTAATTTCATATAATGGCATCCACTGGCACTCGATAAATTTCGCTTTGCTAAATGATGTGCTTTAATTATGCGTTAGAAAGTAAAGATAATTCATTTTTTCAGCAAAAATTGCTATGTATTCTGTCTAATCTAATATAATGACAAATAATACTCAATGACTTAGGTGTCTTGAAGGTAGAATAGCTTACTTTACATTCTTATATTTAGTGTGTTTCGTTTTGTTTTTGTTTCTTTGGTTTTGCTTTTGCTTTTGTTAATCTGTCTAATTACGTACTAACAAATTGAACTGCATGTACATACATGATGTAAATACGTATGTTTTAATAACTAATAATAATAATAATAATAATAATAATAATAATAATGATAATAACAATAATAATAATAATAATAATAATAATAATAATAATAATAATAATAATAATAATAATAATAATAATAATAATAATAATAATAATAATAATAATAATAATAATAATAATAATAATAATAATAATAACAGCGACAATGACATCGGCAACTACGACAACAACAACAACAATAACAACAGCAACAATAACAACAGCAACAACAACAACAATAACAATAACAATAACAACAATAACAATAACAATAACAATAACAATAACAATAACAATAACAATAACAATAACAATAACAATAACAATAGCAATAGCAATAGCAATAGCAATAGCAATAGCAATAGCAATAGCAATAGCAATAGCAATAGCAATAGCAATAGCAATAGCAATAGCAATAGCAATAGCAATAGCAATAGCAATAGCAATAGCAATAGCAATAGCAATAGCAATAGCAATAGCAATAGCAATAGCAATAGCAATAGCAATAGCAATAGCAATAGCAATAGCAATAGCAATAGCAATAGCAATAGCAATAGCAATAGCAATAGCAATAGCAAGAGCAAGAGCAAGAGCAAGAGCAAGAGCAAGAGCAAGAGCAAGAGCAAGAGCAAGAGCAATAGCAATAGCAAGAGCAAGAGCAAGAGCAATAACAATAGCAATAGCAATAGCAATAGCAATAGCAATAGCAATAGCAATAGCAATAGCAATAGCAATAGCAATAGCAATAGCAACAGCAACAGCAATAGCAATAGCAAGAGCAAGAGCAAGAGCAAGAGTAAGAACAAGAGCAAGAGCAAGAGCAAGAGCAAGAGCAAGAGCAAGAGCAAGAGCAAGAGCAAGAGCAAGAGCAAGAGCAAGAGCAAGAGCAAGAGCAAGAGCAATAACAATAACAATAACAATAACAATAACAATAACAATAACAATAACAATAACAATAACAATAACAATAACAATAACAATAACAATAACAATAACAATAACAATAACAATAACAATAACAATAACAATAACAATAACAATAACAATAACAATAACAATAACAATAACAATAACAATAACAACAACAACAACAACAGCAACAGCAACAATAACATCAACTACAACAATAACAGCAACAACAGCAACAATAACAACAACTACAACAACCACAGCCACAGCAACTACAACAACAACAATAACAACAGCAAGAGCAACAGCAACAATAACATCAACTACAACAGCAACAGCAACAATAACATCAACTACAACAACAACAACAGCAACGATAACAACAACTACAACAACAACAACAGCAACAGTCTTTCTGATTCAGTTGATTGTACAACTGATAAATGATACTGTAAATAATTTATTGTGCATAATATATTAATTACTAATTAATTGCAACTCATTCAATTATATCTGTATTATAGCAGATACTCAGCGACTAAATTATCTCAGAAAGTTAAAGGAAGTCACTGACACTTCAGAATAGATTCAATAGAAGCACAATAGAGTCATTTTGTACCTCCACATTCTAACTCGGTTGGCAAGGGTTAATTCATCCAGATAGAAAAACAGAAACTTATCAAAACGTATCACTGTGACCCTCGTACCGTTTCAGTGGCTGTGAGTGTCACTGTGACCCTCGTACCGTTTCAGTGGCTGTGAGTGTCACTGTGACCCTCGTACCGTTTCAGTGACTGTGAGTGTCGAGTGCTGAAGATTTTCTGTCGCATTTTGAAAAATTCGTCTTACTGAATTAGTGTAATAATCGCATTTTGAAAAAGTGTAATAAATTGCAGAAAGCATGGCAGATTCGAGACTTGGCAAAGTGCAAACAGGTAAGGAAATTACGTCATAACCGACTACTCTACATAAATGGATGTGGTGCTGTAGCAAAACTTTGTTATTTTTTATCACAAGTTAAACATTCGAACCTGAATTAATAAATTAAACCTCATTCTTCGGCTGTAAGGAAACTGCGGATATTTTTTGAACTGTGTTCTAAATGAGCATTTTTAAATAAGACGATTGAGCTTGAAGTATTGCGCTCTACCAGTGGCGGTTCGTAGCTAAAATTACTGAGGCTGCTGTTTCAGAGCATTTTAGCCATTGTTTTAATACTGTGTAAAAAGTAACAAACATGTGTAATTTTATTGTGTATTTGAAGATCAGGTGTTGAACGACCTCTTTTCTTAACTGCAACTTTCTTTTGGAGAGACAATTGTGAAAAATTAAGCTGTTGTAGTTCACTTACAGTCACAGAACTTATTTCTTGGGAATGCAAGGCGTCCATTATTAAATAATTTATGTTTTAAGCGCACACGCTAAGTTTAAACTTTATCACATCCAAGAATATGACAGTACACGGAAGCACGTGGCAATTGTTACTGTCATAGACACAGTATTTTTCTATCTATCAGCAGACGCTAGCGTACAGGGTGTTATCTCAGACATGTGCGCATGGACGCATGCGCACAGCAGCCAAACACCATGTTGTATTTGCTGTGAAGCAAATTGCACTTCCCTCTTGTAGGACAATATGACGTCACTGCTTCATTGTTTCAGTTCTGGGATGTGTCGAGCCATCCAGTTTGGGCATGACTCTGCCACATGAACATTTGCTCCTCAATGCCAACGTTATCAAGAAGAAATTTTCACCGTCTGATGCGCCCCCTGTGGAAAACCGTGAGAACGTGCCCTTTGAATTATCACAGTATGGTTGGATAAGCAGATATCCGTAAGTTCGTGATTAGTGCTGTTATCAACTTCTAAGATGTAATATAATGTAATGTATTGTAGTGCAGTGCAGTGCAGTGCAGTGCTGTGTAGTGTAGTGTAGTGTAGTGTAGTGTAGTGTAGTGTAGTGTAGTGTAGTGTAGTGTAGTGTAGTGTAGTGTAGTGTAGTGTAGTGTAGTGTAGTGTAGTGTAGTGTAGTGTAGTGTAGTGTAGTGTAGTGTAGTGTGGTGTAGTGTAGTGTAGTGTAGTATAGTGTAGTGTAGTGTAGCGTAGTTTGGTGTAGGGTAGTGTAGTGTGGTGCAGTATGGTGTAGTGTAATGTAGTGTAGTGTAGTGTAGTGTAGTGTAGTGTAGTGTAGTGTAGTGTAGTGTAGTGTAGTGTAGTGTAGTGTAGTGTAGTGTAGTGTAGTGTAGTGTATAGTGTTGTGTAATGTAGTGTAGTGTAGTGTAGTGTAGTGTAGTGTAGTGTAGTGTAGTGTAGTGTAGTGTAATGTAGTGTAGTGTAGTGTAGTGTAGTGAAGCGTTTGGCTGTTCGTTGTCATCACTGTCATCGCCATTGCTTTTGTCATTGTCATAGTTAAATTAGCAACGACAGCAGCAATAACAAAGGGCGGTGGTAATTGTAGTTTTAAGATAACAAACTGAAGCGTTTTGGTAAACTAGGAGTAACACTCTTCCAGGTATAGTCACAAAGACAATCTCATCTTATCCGATCCCGATGTTGCAATCGAAGAACTGAAATTGTTATATGTTTGGTGTAGGGTAGTGTAGTGTGGTGCAGTATGGTGTAGTGTAATGTAGTGTAGTGTATAGTGTAGTCTAGTGTAGTGTAGTGTAGTGTAGTGTAGTGTAGTGTAGTGTAGTGTAGTGTAGTGTAGTGTAGTGTAGTGTAGTGTATAGTGTTGTGTAATGTAGTGTAGTGTAGTGTAGTGAAGCGTTTGGCTGTTCGTTGTCATCACTGTCATCGCCATTGCTTTTGTCATTGCCATAGTTAAATTAGCAACGACAGCAGCAATAACAAAGGACGGTGGCAATTGTAGTTTCAAGATAACAAACTGAAGCGTTTTCATAAACCAGGAGTAACACTCTTCCAGGTATAGTCACAAAGACAATCTCATCTTATCCGATCCCGATGTTGCAATCGAAGAACTGAAAATGTTCAAAGTTCATGGCGGTGGAACAATTGTTGACAACACAACGTATGGAGTAGGACGTGATGTGAAATCAGTAAGACGTATAGCTGAGGAGACAGGTGTCCACATCATCGTGGGTGCAGGTATAGCAAGTTTCATTGACATCATTTGTATCATTTTTGCTTAAAGGAAGACCTGACGACTGTTTATACTCAATCTCATTTTAATTTACTGTCCAAAATATACATTATCTTGCTTATAAAAGTCAGCACTTGTTTCTTATATTTGAATAATTAGCTTAGAAAGTTAATTAACCGCAACCGAGCACATCTATTGCTTACGTCAGAAACTAACCACAGTTTGTGCAATGGCAAGAGCATCTTCTCTTGCGCGTGAAACACATTTGCGTAGGTGTTACAGTACTGCTTAAACGCGTGATGTCACGAAAATGGGCTCTACGTCATATGACGTCTTGAGAAAAGAGGCCGTTCAACACCTGATGTTCAAATATAACTACAGCATTAACATTTTCATATGTGTTTGTTGCGTTTTACACAGTATTAAAACAATGGCTAAAAATTTTCTGAAGCAGCAGCCTCAGCAATTTTAGCTACGATCCGCCAATGCAACAAAGCAGGAGGTATAGCCTCATCTTTCTCTGTCTCTTTCGAAGAGCGGCTTCTCTTTCAGAACAGTCAGAGAGCAATGTAGTCATCAGATTCTTTTTTGTTTGCCAAAAGATGGCAGCACCCATTTAAGAAAACATATATCCGACACTCTTCTACAATGACTGATCATGGTCAAGCAAGTCAACTTAATAATAATATAATTTTTAAAAATTAAAGTCCAAAAATGCATGTGTGACGTCATTGATTCAAAGGTAAACATTAACAATCTTCGCTTGAATCCCATTGTTTCAATGAAATATTAGATTTGCTAATATAGACAGGTTTAAATTTGACCTACAGAATTTGTTTTTTCCTACAGGTTACTATATTGATCTTGTGCATCCGCCGGATATGACAAACAGAACAGAAGAACAGCTTTACGAGGAAATGATGTCACAGATAACAGAAGGGTGTGATGGAACGAACGTCAAATGTGGACTAATTGGAGAAATTGGTTGTTCGTGGCCTTTAACACGTGAATGTTTGATGGTTTTACTATTGAATTTCAGTAGTTGTAATGACTGGTTGTAAAATTGCAAGTAACTGAAATGAATGCATGAATGAAATGCATGGAAACAATATATGAATGAATCAATGAATCAATAAATGAATAAATAAATAAATAAACCAAAGAGCGAATATATAAATGACTGACTGACTGACTGACTGACTGACTGACTGACTGACTGACGACTGACTGACTGACTGACTGACTGACTGACTGACTGACTGACTGACTGACTAACTGACTGACTGAGTGAGTGAGTGAGTGAGTGAATGAATGAATGAATGAATGAATAAATGAATGAATGCATGAATGAATGAATGAATGAATGAATGAATGAATGAATGAATGAATGAACGAATGAATGAATGAATGAATGATCAGACGACCTGACGAAACGAAGAAAGAACAAACAAACAAAAGAATGAAAAGATGCATTTTGTTTTGCATTCAGCAATCACTTTGCAATGGCAGAGCCTAAAATGAGATACTGACTGAAGCATCAGTTCGGATGTAAGCTTTCATACGATGTGACGTCATTCCGTGTTTAGTCAATTACATTGTTTCCAGGGTAAACAATCACAGTATACATACGCCAGATTAGGACAGGAAAGAACAATGCACACATGACGTAAATCTCCGTGTACACTATAACACTATAACACGTTAGAAGAATTAAATTTGCTTTGCAGCTAATGAGAAGAAAGTATTGCGAGCCTCAGCTCTAGCCCAGCGCCATCTAGGATGCGCCGTAAACATTCATCCAGGTCGAAGCGAAGACGCCCCATTCGAAATCATCCGCATCCTGCAAGAGGCAGGATGCGACATCTCCAAGACAACCATGTCACATTTAGACAGTAAGTGACGCTAACATGTTTTACACTTTGTTGTCAATAATGACTGCGCTGATCATCATCATCATCATTATAGTGCTGCTGTTGCTGTTGGTGATGAAGATGATGATAGCAGCGATTGTGGCGATGTTGATGATGATAATTATGGTGATGGTGACGATGATGATAATGACGATGATGTTGATGCTGATGATAGCCACGATTGTGGCAATGATGATGATGATGATGGCGATGATGATGACGATAATTATGGTGGTGATTATGATGATTATGATGATGATGACGACGACGATGATGATGATGATGGAGATGGTGATGATAGCAGCGATTGTGGCGATGATGATGGCGATAATTATGGTGATGATGACGATGATGATGATGATAATAATGATGACCACGACGATGATGATGATAGCAACGATTGTGGCGATGATGATGATGATAATTATGGTGATGATGATGATGATGATGATGATTATGATGATGATGACGATGATGACGACGACGATGACTGTGATGAATTTTATTGGACTTATGCAGAGCATCTTTTTGACTTGGCTTTGACTTTGACTTTTGAATTTTACTTTTATTGCCATTACTGAACACATTTTATTGGAAACATGGCGTTACCGCGTCCCAAAATGTTTGCAGGGTTGACACGTACATTTTGAATCCATGTACATCCGATTTTCGCATGGAGGCCATCTTTAAAATCAATAGGGCTGTTTTCAAATACCAATTAAGGACTAAGGAGTGATATAATATCAAATGGTTGTTGTTGTTGTTGTTAATGTTGTTGTTGCTGTTGCTGCTGTCACTGTCATTATTTTTGCGTACCTGTTGCTGTCATTGTCGTTGTCATTGTTATTGTTGTTACCATTGCTGCTGTTGCTGCTCCTTGCTGTAGTTGTTGCTGCTTTTACTGCTACTACTGGTGATGGTGTTGCTGTTGTTGTTATTAACACTGTTCTTCGTTGCTTTATGTGTCTTTTAAGCCGGTTATTTATTGAAATACATCATTTCAGGAACTCTATTCTCAGTGGAGAAGGTGCTAGAGTTTGCATCGCTAGGCAGTTTTTGTGAGTGGGATTTGTTTGGTATTGAGACTTCATATTACCAGCATGGACGTGAAGTGGACATACCCAGTGATGGTCAACGTATTGGCTACGTGCAGGCTATGATTGCAGAGGGACGCAGTGACCAAGTGTTGATTTCTCATGACGTTCATACCAAGCACAGACTGGTAAATAAAATCTTGCTTGCTTTCCTACTCGCTTGCTCGCTTACTTGCTTACTTGCTTACTTGCTCACTTATTATAATTACTTACTCTATTCACTTACGTACTTGCTTGCTTGCCTGCCTGCCTGCTTACCTACCGACCTACCTACCAGCCTACCTACCTACCTACCTACCTACCTACCTACCTACCTACCTACCCCCCCACCTACCAGCCTACCTATCTACCTACCTAGTTACTTACTTTTCCCTCTCTCTCGCTCACTCGCTCACTCACTCAGTCTTTCACACACACACTCACTCACTCTCTTATTTACTTACTTATTTACTAACCTATCTACTTACTGACTTATTTACTTACTTAAGTATACTTGTTTTTGTACTAACCTACCAACTTACTGACACACTTATTTTTGTTTCAGGTAAAGTACGGTGGACACGGGTACTCGCACATCTTGTGTGACGTCATTCCCAGACTGCGTCAGAGAGGAGTGTCACAGTCTACCATCGACGAAATTACTGTACAAAATCCACAAAGATGGCTGACATTCACTAAGTAGCATCATTTACCTTAAATAGCAGTTATTCTGGCAGTTACTTGAAATGGGAGCTATAACAGCGACTCTTTCCAGAAACAATAAACATCAAAATTTAACCCAATAATTAAATCTAAGCTTAAGTAATTTAAACATAAGTTCATACCGTCAGTATCATAGCCCTGTTGATGACAAAAAAGTTGCAAGCCGTCAACCCAATTGGGGGACCAGAAAGTTTGTTAGTGAAAAGAATAACCTGAAAATAAAAATTTATTTGTGTGAAAAGCTCAGCACCAGCATGCATGTTTCAGTTAAAGCACATGGAAGAAAGCTAACCTCGCTTAAGGACCCCCTTTATAATGCCAACTTAGCTTAACAGCAGGTTTTCCAGTGCCAACCTTGTTTAACGACCCATTTTAGAATGCCAACATCGCTTAATGACGTCTTTTATAATGCCAACCTCACTTAACGAACACTTTTATAACGCCACCTTCACTTAACAACCTGTTTTGCGATGTCAACCTCGTTTGACAACTCCTTTTATAATGTCAACCTCGTTTAACGACCCATTTTGTAATGCCAACCTCACTTAACGACCAATTTTATAATGCCAACCTCACTTAATGACCCCTTTTATAATGGCAACCTCGCTTAATGCCCATATTTTGGCAAGACAATATTTATATATGCATAGAAATGTATGTATTAATTTCCTTGTTATAATGCAAATTTGCTTGACATTAGTTGCTTAACATATAAAGAAATTTGATGTATGCAGGGTTGTCCAAAAAAGCGTTCTTCAAAAGTAACTTGTAGCTCCTCCTGCTAGTAACATTTTCAAAAGAAACGCACATCATCGTGTAGTCCAGTTCATCTCTTTCCAAAGAACTACAAAACATACATTTCTCACCAAGTCACTACCAAGTACGGCTAGGAATTTTTATCTACAGGGTGTTCCTCTGGAAATGTCGGGTGAAAACCTCCAAAAATGGTTGTTTGCTCATTGCCAGAAAAAACTTACTAGCGACGCTTGATTCTAGGAAAATTTGCAGCTCATTTGAAAGAGGAGAAATCGACTATATGGCAATGCGAGCCTCGTTTCTAAATGCCTCTACCTGGATGAAAAATTACGAATTAATTATGGGAATTGTTTTTTTCTAGACGACCCTGTATATACATATATCTTTACACGTTTTACATCGTAGGAGTTTTGGGAAAGATAAGCGATCAATTTGTTTTGTTTCGTTATGAAAATAACAATGTCAGCCGCCTCGAGAGGAAGGCAGCTTAAGGCAGCGTCTACACAAAAAGAGGCTATGGACAAATTTATAATAAGGTTGCCAAATCAACCTAAACATTCTGATCAGGTGCTCTTAAATTTGAATAAATCGAAGTCATTTTTATTACAGGCAGTTAAAGCCATTTATAGTAAAAACACAACAACTTTACTAAAACTGTTAATTTACATCATCGATGTTGATGATGACAACAGTAGCTCTCTAGTCTAATTATTATTATTATTTAATAATAATAATTATTATTATTAGCTTATTATTAATGTTATTATTATTATTATTATTATTATTATTATTATTATTATTATTATTATTATTATTATTATTATTATTATTATTATTATTATTATTATTATTATTATTACTATTATCATCATCATCATCATCATCATCATCATCATCATCATCATCATCATCATCATCATCATCATCATCATCATCATTATTATTATTATTATTTAATCTAAGCTTTGATTTAAAAAAAGGAATTTTAATATTTTAGAGCATTCTTTAGTCTGAGCTAATGTTTACACAATCGTCCGGTTTTCCTTTAAGTAAGTAAAATCAATACTTTCATCAATACTGACCTCTAGTGAATCTTTCGTGGACAGCTTGCTGATGTCAATACTGTGTAATATCGTTAGAGGTTCGTGCGCCTAAAAGATATAAATAAAGATCTGTTACAAGTTGTTGTAAGACACAAGATCCTTTTTTTATTATCTTTAAAACAAAACTGGACCCAATCTTAAACTGTAGGTCAAAACAATCTACTCCTTAAAATATTTATAGGAAACATACTATTTTCTCAAAAATGACTTACGTGAAAGCATTATTACCACACAAACACAATTTTGCGTTCGCGCCACTAGTTCTTCGCTGTTACATGTATTTCGCCATTCGCTAGTTAGACGGGCACTAGCGCCTGCATTTCGGAAACGTGTTGCACAAAAGCTGGTGATATACGTCTCGGTTCATGACGTATACACACGTTCGACAGCTCATGCGTGAGTGCAGCGATAGATTCGAAACTTGATTTTTTATCTTAAAACTTGACCAGTTTTAGTACAACACACTGAATATCTTACAGTAGCACTGCACTTCAATTTTTGCTTTCGCAAACACGTGTAACACGCTCATAGAGTGTTTTTGATGTTGAAAATTATGACTACTTTGCCAGTTCGTCACAAACTAACATCTAAATTGAGAACTACAGCACCTTTTTTCTATTAGGCGTTTCCCAAATGCAGGCGATAGTGCCCGTCTAACTAGTGAATGACGAAATGCATGTAACAGCGAAAAACTAGTGGCGTGAACGCGAAATTATGTTTGTGGTAACAATTCTTTACACGTAAGCCATTTTTGAAATTGAAAGTTTCCTTTCAAATATTTTAAAGAGTAAATTGTTTTGACCTGGAGTTTAAGACTGGATTCTGTTTTGCTTTAAATCGTGTAGCGAAAAGCTGCTTGTTTTAAAATTTTGCTTGTCAGAGATTTTTTTATATTCATGATGCGAACTTAATTTGATATTTTAATCTAATGGAAAATTTACTCGTTCAAAGAATTATTTTAGATCCATTTTATACAATTAATTTAAATTTTCGAGTGAATGTTTGATTGCAATTACCGTAAAGAATTCTAGAGCCTGCAAGTGGATAGCTCGTTATAGAAACGTAAATAAACTTAACTTAACTAAAACGCTACAACTCAATCGAAGCAAAATCATTATCGCTGACTTCACGATGCCTTTCCATAATCATACGGAAAGCCACAGATTTGAAAAATAACAAAATTTCGTATGCATCTTTATCAACGGGCTTCTGGCACTGCTGGCTTCTTTACAGAATTTATCAAAATGGAAATCAGACGTCTTGTGCACTTGTATCCAGAACATTTAAAAAAGAAGCTAACGAGCTTAACAAAATTGAACCAGGAACTAGTAAAATAACGAAACAGTTTATCAAAACTAGTTACATTCGCTACGGATTCAAATTTCTGCTCGAATTACGCACAGTCCCGATAGGGGTCACTTTTGCCTCTATGTGCACAGTATTCATAAATATAATTCTACTCAAGACTGGATTATGGCCTTTTGGGACCCCTAAGCTAATGAGATTTTGCCCCCCCCCCCCTCAAACGGAGCCACCTTCTAACACTTGAATATTTTATGCTCGTGATATATTTTAACGACACTTACACAGCTTGAAGTAAACTGAATGCAAATTTCTCGAATAAACTAAAATCGCTATCTTTTATTTGTCAATAAAAATGTCCTTTAAGAAATACCAGTATTTTACTGTTTATTGCAAACCAAATTAAGCACATATTTCAACAAAACCGTAGGGATTAACAAACGTTATCAAAGCTTGAGGAGCACTTGGCTCAGCCTATACTAACCTATACGATAATCCACCCCTGATACATTATTAATATTATTATTATTATTATTATTATTATTATTATTATTATTATTATTATTATTATTATTATTATTATTATTATTATTATTATCATCATCATCATCATCATCATCATCATCATCATCATCATCATCATCATCATCATCATCATCATTATTATTATTATTATTATTATTTATTTAAAATTTAAAATTGAACGCATATACCAATATTTACATAAAATACATAAAGGGACCCTCTATTTGCAGGGTATGGTTAAAAAACTTTGTAAATAAAATAGCTGTTATATTCGTAAGACTTTTAAATACCAATAAATCAATATACCAATAAAAGAACAACTAAAATCAAATAGTACCAATTTACACAAAACGGCCTGTATAATATAAAAGTGACAGATATAATATAAAAGTTCAATATTTTATACTAAAGTTTGTAAAAACGAATCACAAACTAACTCAGAGAAAGCGTCAACTAGTGTCATTTATGATCAAACATGATATTATAAAAAAACATAACACTGTTCTAGCGCGTTATAATATCAATAATATTCTCGTGTAATACATTGTATCATTGTATCTATTGTAATCCGTTGATATCCGTTGTAAACCGTTTCTTCTATTAAATTTTCTGTAGGAATATCTAACCTCAACTATCAGGATCCGCTCTAGCTATTTGTTTAGGAAAAAAGTATTTTAGTACCTCCCTCCTAAACAGTCAACCTCTTCCCACACGGTCCCCATCACACCTCCAAAATTGAATTATTCTTGTATAATATTATGGTAAACCATAATAGTCCCTGTGTGTTAGGCTTATAGTGCGCTAATTAATTGTGGTCAATTACCCATCTACAGTTAGTGTTGTGTTAAGTGAATTTGATATCAAATTTCTGCAATTTCATCTATTCTTGTCTTGATTTTTCACGAATACCATACATCCATTTTACTGTACAGCATTTCACAACCGTGACTCTGGTGTGTTTGCATGTACAGTACTTCATAGGCGAATCTTTTTGGTGTCCATTGCTTCCGCTCGCCAGCTTTTTTACGTTTAGTTTACTGTATTTCGCCCCCGAAGTCTTTCTCAAGTACTAAACTCATATAACATAATTATATGTTTAATATTATCGTCATCATCATCATCATCATCACCTTCGCAATCACCACCACCACCACCACCACCATCATCATCATCATCATCGTCATCATTCATTGAAGAGAAGCCTGAAAAAGTAACCACCTACACATGCATGTTAGCATTGCTTCCGTGCAAAACAGATGCTCAACGTAGCTGCAACGTTAAACGATAACCCTTTATTGGTGTCCACTCACTAATAATTATTGTTCTTGTTATTTTGTTTGAAACAGGTTGCATCATGGGTTCAGCGCTCTATTCGCATGTTTCTCCTCAGGTGATTCACTTAAGCTCGCGTTCGTATCAATTCTGATTTTTTTCTGTTCGATAATAAACTACCAGTTTGTCCTCAGTCAAAGAATTGTCTTTATTTCATTGAAATCTAATTTTGCAGCAAGTTGGACTGTATTAAACGTAACAGGATCATGCTGTTCTGTAGCAATGAAATGCCACTTGTTGTACCTCGGGACTATTGATTATTCTTATCAAAAAAGAGAACTTAATAGCTTAAAAAGCAGAAGGTTTGGTTTTGTTTAATCATCCATCATTAACACTTACCTTAAGATTAACAGAAGATACCACATAACTGTATATGATGAAATACGTAGTCGCTTCGAGTATGTCAGTGCAATGACTCCACGAGTTGTAAACATCGCCTTCCTCAAAAACGGCTATATATATTAACATTAAATAAGAGATAATGTCAAAGCCATATCTGCTTGCAGAGATGATGCCAACCATGTCACTGAATGTGACTATTCTTTTGGAAATGTTTTGATGTTTCTGTCGCAGATGTGCAATGTTGTTGCTGATCAGTTGCGTGTCTTCTGAGTTGACGACTTCCTCTATTTGATTGTTCATGATATCCATCTCACGCAGCATCACAATGCTCCACATTATTATGACAAGTTGTGGCCAGTCTATGAATATGTAAGCCCATACTCCTGATGCATAAAAAAAGAACACTGCCAGTTCTTGATACGGATGGTCCCAAGTGTAGATGTTACAGCCAAATACATAAAATGGCATCTCGTCATAATTAAAATTGTCCCAGACAAATTCTGTCATTATGTAGACATAACCAGTCAGAGTTATTGCTAAAAGACTAAGGAGAACGAAACTCACTTTCCTCATGTAAGCAACAGTGCCATGGATGCCCCCGCTGAGTTTGAGAGACAATGACCATTCGTTCATCATCTGGGGAAAGCGACTGTGGATACTAAGCATGACAGCTCCATGTATGAGTCCTTCCACATACCAAATGACTGCTACTAAGTATTCGATCATCGCTGTTGCGTTCATTTTCCCTTGAAGGTCACGCACCATGAGCAATATCTGAGCTACGGCATTGAAAGCTAGAAGAAGGCAAATGATAACGGTGTAAAGAAAATAACAATTTTCAAGCTTTTGAAGAAATTTAGAAGAACTTGTGACATAAGGCCATATTCCAACAACCTTTAGAAAAACGCTGAGATAGCTGAACCCATCCCAGATTTCCATCACATAGTGGCTGCCGTGAATATCTGATTCTTGCTTTGCACATTTCTCAGGATATTTTTCACACTTGTCCAGCTGCTTTTCTGGTTCCATGATGAGAATGTTCTCATAATTGTTTTTGTGCTGGTCATTAGCAATTGAACTGTTGTCGATGACATCTAGAGTTGCTATTGAGTACATGCCAGAATAACTGATACTTCCATTGCTTTCTCTGCGACAATTTCGTGCTGGTGTGGAAGTGGTGCTGATGGCAGTATCCATGCTAAACGACAACTTAATTAGTTTTTTTTATCAGCTAAGTTCTGAAAACAACAGCCACTAAACCAGTTTACAGATATTTACATAAAATGAATTCAAGGTTTTCGGGCTGTAAATAGATCTTGCAAGACTGACATATCTACTGCTTAACTGTTTCTGTTATACAATGTAAACACATGTTGCTAAGTAAGCATTCTGAAGAGTGCACCACAGAAGAGAACTCCTGTAGCTTCTGCATCACTTTTAGGCTATACTGGAAAATACTTACCTTGCGTGTGTTTATAGTGCTACACAATCGTGCCATAGAATGCATCAACATGCAATCACAAATGCATCAACTATACTTACACAAAAGTTTTTGCCACTCGATAAACTTGATTTTCATCTGTGATACTTTTACAGCTATTCTTGGAAGCAATAGGCAACACATATTCTACACCTGCGCTAAAGCAAATGTGTTGACCGGTGCGAGTGTAAATAGGTAGGATTCATCCACAGTTTGAAGAATACAATTGCTTAGCATGCTTTCAGTAAAAACAAATACACCCGTCCATGGCATAGGTAAAGCAAACCAAGCAACAAAATTTAAATATTTGTGCTAGAAGACAGCTAAACAATTTTCATGACTAAGTCTTTGTTTCATTGAATAAAAAACTGTTAGTTTTTGAGTGCACTTTCTGCAAAACTCTTCTGATGGTTTTTATTGGACGTTTTAAAGCATACAGTTGCATTGAGCACCCTCAGAATCACTTGCAATTGTTAACGCAGCACATATAAAATACAAAATTCAGTTGATCTACCAGGTATAACTTGATGCTAATATACTCTAATTAGAAAATACTGCGGTGGTGTCAAATGATTACGACACATCATCAATTCCTGCTCATATCATCATCAATTTTTGATGTGTGTAGCCTATGCTGTTTTACACTGCACATTTTCATAGAGACAAAAGCAATTACGAAGTTGGAGCACTGCTAATCACTTTACAAGTTTGGAAATATCTATTTTCAATGGGCTGGAATGATATGTGTAGCCTATGCTCTCTTACACTGCACAATTTCATAGAGACAAAAGCAATTACGAAATTGGATCACTGCTAATTACTTAACAAGTTTGGAGATATCTATTTTCAATGGGCTGGAATGCAGCACATCCAATCATACTAGTCAAGTGGTACTTTCACTGGCTAAATGCATATAGGTTAGGATAAATAGTATTAGTTTTACTTATAATTTGCTCTGCTATAATTTAAGTTTCTGCATGCTAAACTATATATTCAATATTATCATCATCATCGTCATCATCATCATCATCACCTTCACCATCACCATCACCACCATCACCATCATCATCATCATCATCATCATCATCATCATCATCATCATCATCATCATCATCGTTGTTATTCATTGAAGAGAAGATTGAAAAAGTAAACACCTACACATGCATGTCTTCCATGCAAAACAGATGCTCAACATAGCTGCAAAGTTATTGTTATTTTGTTAGACACAGGTTGCATCATGGGTTCAGTGCTCTATTCGCATTTTTCTCTTCAGGTGATTCACTTAAGCTCGCGTTCGTATCAATTCTGATTTTTTTCCTGTTCGATAATAGACTACCAGTTTGTCCTCAGTCAAAGAATTTTCTTTACTTCATTGAAATCTAATTTTGCAGCAAGTTGTTCTGTATTAAACGTAACGGAGTCATGCTGTTCTGTAGCAATGATATGCCACTTGTTGTACCTTAGGACTATTGATTATTCTTATAAAACCAAGAGAACTTAATAGCTTAAAAAGCAGTAGGTGTAGCTTTGTTTAATCATCCATCATTAAGACTTACCTTAAGATTAACAGAAGATACCACATAACTGTAAATGATGAAATACGTAGTCGCTTCGAGTATGTCAGTGCAATGACTCCACGAGCTGTCAACATCGCCTTCCTCAAAAACGGCTAAATATATTAGCATTAAATAAGAGATAATGTCAAAGCCATATCTGCTTGCAGAGATGATGTCAACCATGTCGTTGAACGTGACTATTCTTCTGCATATGTTTTGATGTTTCTGTCGCAGGTGTCCAATGTTGTTGCTGATCAGTTGCGTGTCTTCTGAATTGACGACTTCCTCTATTTGATTGTTTATAATATCCATCTCATGCAGCGTCACAATGCTCCACATTATTATGACAAGTTGTGGCCATCCTATGAATATGTAAGCCCATATTCCAGATGCATAACAAAATAGCACTGCCAGTTCCTGATATGGATGGTCCCAAGTGTAGATGTTATAGCCAAACACATAAAATGGCATCTGATCATAATTAAAATTGTTCCAGACAAATTCTGTTATTACGTAGACATAACCAGTCACAGTTACTGCTAAAAGACTAAGGAGAACGAAACTCACTTTCTTCATGTAAGCAACAGTGCCATGGATGCCCCCGCTGAGTTTGAGAGACAATGACCATTCGTTCATCATCTGGGGAAAGCGACTGTGGATACTAAGCATAACAGCTCCATGTATGAGTCCTTCCACATACCAAATGACTGCTACTAAGTATTCGATCATCACTGTTGTGTTCATTTTCCCTTGAAGATCACGCACCATAAGCAATATCTGAGCTACGGCATTGAAAGCTAGAAGAAGGCAAATGATAATGGTGTAAAGAAAATAGCAATTTTCAAGTTTTTGAAGAAATTTAGAAGAACTTGTGACATAAGGCCATATTCCAACAACCTTTAGAAAAACGCTGAGATAGCTGAACCCATCCCAGATTTCCACCACATAGTGGCTGCCGTGAGTATCAGATTCTTGCTTTTCACATTTCACAGGATATTTTTCACAGTTGTCAAGCTGCTTTTCTGAGTCCATGATGACAATGTTATCAAAATTGTTTTTCTGCTGGTCATTAGCAATTGAACTGTTGTCAATAACATCTAGAGTTGCTATTGAGTGCATGCCAGAATAACTGAAACTTCCATTGCTTTCTCTGCGACAATTTCGTGCTGGTGTGGAATTGGTGCTGATGGCTGCATCCATACCAAACGACAACTTAATTAGTTTTTTTTTGATCAGCGAAGTTCTGAAAACAACAGCCACTAAACCAGTTTACAGATATTTACACAAAATGAATTCAAGGTTATTGGGCTGCAAATAGATCTTGCAAGACTGACATATCTACTGCTTAACTGTTTCTGTTATACAATGTAAACACATGTTGCTAAGTAAGCTTTTCTGAAGAGTACATGACAGAAGAGAACTCCTGCCGCTTCTGAATCACTTGTAGGCTATACTGGAAAATACTTACCTTGCGTGTGTTTATAGTGCTACACAATCGTGCAATAGAATGCATCAACATGTAATCGCAAATGCATCAACTATACTTACACAAAAGTTTTTGCCACCCGATAAACTTGATTTTCATTTGTTATATTTCTATAGCTATTCTTGGATGCAATAGGCAACACATATTCTACACTTGCGCTAAAGCAAATGTGCTGTCTGGTGCGAGTGTAAATAGGTAGGATTCATCCAAAGTTTGAAGAACGCAATTGCATAGCATGCTTTCAGTAAAAACAAATACACCTGTCCATGGCGCAGGTAAAGCAAGCCAAGAAACAAAATTTAAATAATTTGTCCTTGAAGACAACTAAACAATTTTCATGACTAAGTCTTTGTTTCGTTGAATAAAAAACTGTTGCTTTTTGAGTGCACTTTCTGCAAAACTCTTCTGATGTTTTTTATAGGACGTTTTAAAGTGTACAGTTGCATTGGGCACCCTCAGAATCACTTACAATTGTTAACACAGCATAAATAAAATACAATATTCAGTAGATCTACCAGGTATAACTTGATGCTAAATTACAGTCTAAACTGCAAATTAAAATTTTGTGTTTCAATGGTGTCAAATTCCAGAATTTGGCGCCGCAAACAACTGTCTAGTTTGCCTTAACGGTAGAGCCGGCCCTGTCTACTATAAATTACATATTGTCCCATCTACGTGTCTGTGATAATTATAGGTGTTCACTGTTATGTTACATTGCTAAGTTGGTATGTTGTGTCTTGTAGTGCAGGTAGTGCAGTGTACTGTAGTTTTGTTGTCCCAGCCTGGAAATAATGTGTACTGTGCTTTATTTTACTAGAAATAAAGTAATCGTACATATACTGAATGATTAGCCTAAGTGAAACGTAAAGCTACATATGGTATTCAAAGAGTTAGAAAGTTTGAGTTGTTGTTGTCATTATTTCGTCAAAGAATCTCTTGAGGCAGGTTGGCAATGATGGAACTGACATTTTCTAGTTGCATAGTAATTCTAATTTATTTTAATCAGGTACCGTGGATTACTCTAATTAGAAAATACTGCGGTGGTGTCAAATAATTACGATACGTCATCAATTCCTGCTCATATCATCATCACTTTTTGATGCGTGCAGCCTATGCTGTTTTACACTGCACATTTTCATAGAGACAAAAGCAATTACGAAATTGGAGCACTGCTAATTACTTAGCAAGTTTGGAAATATCTATTTTCAATGGGCTGGATGATGTTTGTAGCCTATGCTCTCTTACACTGCACAATTTCATGGAGACAAAAGCAATTACGAAACTGGAGCACTGCTAATTACTTAACAAGTTTGGAAATATCTATTTTCAATGGGCTACAATGCAGCACCTCCAATCATACTAGTCATGTGGTACTTTCACTGGCAAAATGCATATAGGTTAGGATAAATAGTATTAGTTTTACTTATAATTTGCTCTGTTATAATTTAAGTTTCTACATGCTAAACTCGTATAACATAATTATATATTTAATATTATCATCATCATCATCATCACCTTCACCATCATCACCATCACCATCATCATCATCTTCATCATCATCACCATCACCATCATCATCATCATCATCATCATCATCATCATCATCATCGTTATCATTCATTGAAGAGAAGCCTGAAAAAGTAAGCACCTACACATGCATGTTAACATTGCTTCCATGCAAAACAGATGCTCAATCTAGCTGCGAAGTTAAACTACAACCTTTTATTGGTGTCCACTCACTAATAACTATTGTTATTGTTATTTTGTTAGACACAGGTTGCATCATGGGTTCAGTGCTCTATTCGCATTTTTCTCTTCAGGTGATTCACTTAAGCTCACGTTTGTATCAATTCTGATTTTTTCCTGTTCGATAATAAACTACCAGTTGGTCCTCAGTTAAAGAATTGTCTTTATTTCATTGAAATCTAATTTTGCAGCAAGTTGTTCTGTATTAAACGTAACGGAGTCATGCTGTTCTGTAGCAATGATATGCCACTTGTTGTACCTTAGGACTATTGATTATTCTTATCAAACCAAGAGAACTTAATAGCTTAAAAAGCGGAAGGTTTGGCTTTGTTTAATCATCCATCATTAAGACTTACCTTAAGATTAACAGAAGATACCACATAACTGTATATGATGAAATACGTAGTTGATTCAAGTATGTCAGTGTAATATCCCCAGGACTTGTGTGCACCGCCTTCCTCAAAAATTGCCATATAGATAACTACCAAAAAGGTGAAGATATCGAAACCATATCTGCTTGCAGAGATGATGCCAACCATGTCACTGAACGTGACTATTCTTTTGCAAATATTTTGGTGTTTCTGTCGCAGATGTGCAATGTTGCTGCTGATCAGTTGCATGTCTTCTGAGTTGACGACTTCCTCTATTTGCTTGTTTATGATATCCATCTCACGCAGCGTCACAATGCTCCACATTATTATGACAAGTTGTGGCCATTCTATGAATATGTAAGCCCATACTCCTGATGCATAACAAAATAACACTGCCAGTTCCTGATATGGATGATCCCAACTGTAGATGTTATAGCCAAACACATAAAATGGTGTCTCTTTGTAATCAAGACTGTCCCAGACAAATTCTGTTGTTACATAGATGGCGCCAATCATAGGTATTGTTAAAACACCGAGGAGAGCAAAACTCACTTTCTTCATGTAATCAACAGTGCCATAGATGTCGCCACTGAGTTTGAGAGATGCTGACCAATCTTTCATCAATTGAGGAAAGTGACTGTGGATACTTAGCATGACAGCTCCATGTATAAGTCCTTCCCCCCACCAACCTACTTCTACTAAATAATCGATCATTCGTGTCGCATTCATCTCTCCATGAAGATCACGTACCATGCTCACTATCAATGCTAATGTGTTGAAAGCCAGTAGAAAACAAATGATAATGGTGTAAATAAAAAAACATTTTTCAAACTTTTGGAGAAATTTAGAAGAGCCAGTAACAAACGGCCATATTCCACCAAATTTTAGGAAAATGTTGAGATAACTGAACCCATCCCAGATTTCCACCACATAGTTCCTGCCAAGAATATCTGATTCTTGCTTTTCACATTTCACAGGATATTTTTCACACTTGTCAAGCTGCTTTTCTGGGTCTATGATAAGAATGTTGTCATAATTGTTTTTGTGTTGGTCATTAGCAATTGAACTGTTGTCGATGACATGTAGAGTTGCTATTGAGCACATGCCAGAATAACTGAATCTTCCATTGCTTTCTCTGCGACAATTTCGTGCTGGTGTGGAATTGGTGCTGATGACAGCATCCATGCTAAACGACAAGTTAGTTGTTTTTGATCAGCTAAGTTCTGAAAACAACAGCCACTAAACCAGTTTACAGATATTTACACAAAATGAATTCAAGGTTATTGGGCAGCAAATAGATCTTGCAAGACTGACATATCTACTCATTCTACTGCTTAACTGTTTCTGTTATACAATGTAAACACATGTTGCTAAGTAAGCTTTTCTGAAGAGTGCTCCACAGAAGAGAACTCCTGCTGCTTCTGAATCACTTGTAGGCTATACTGGAAAATACTTACCTTGCGTGTGTTTATAGTGCTACACAATCGTGCCATAGAATGCATCAACATGTAATCACAAATGCATCAACTATACTTACACAAAAGTTTTTGCCACTCGATAAACTTGATTTTCATTTGTTACATTTTTACAGCTATTCTTGGAAGCAATAGGCAACACATATTCTACACCTGTGCTAAAGTAAACGTGCTGTCCGGTGCGAGTGTAAATAGGTAGGATTCATCCAAAGTTTGAAGAACGCAAGTGCATAGCATGCTTTCAGTAAAAACAAATACACCTGTCCATGGCACAGGTAAAGCAAACCAAGAAACAAAATTTAAATAATTTGTCCTAGAAAACAACTAAACAATTTTCATGATAAGTCTTTGTTTCGCTGAATAAACAACTGTTAGTTTTTGAGTGCACTTTCTGCAAAACTCTTCTGATGGATTTTATTGGACGTTTTAAAGTGTACAGTTGCATTGGGCACCTTCAGAATCACTTACAATTGTTAACACAGCATAAATAAAATACAATATTCAGTAGATCTACCAGGTATAACTTGATGCTAAATTACAGTCTAAACTGCAAATTAAAATTTTGTGTTTCAATGGTGTCAAATTCCAGAATTTGGCGCCGCAAACAACTATCTAGTTTGCCTTAACGGTAGAGCCGGCCCTGTCTACTATAAATTATATATTGTCCCAGCTTTGTGTCTGTGATAATTATAGGTATTCACTGTTATGTTACATTGCTATGTTGGTATATTCTGTCTTGTAGTGCAGGTAGTGCAGTGTAGTGTAGTTTTATTGTCCCAGCCTGGAAATAATGTGTACCGTGCTTTATTTTACTAGAAATAAAGTAATCGTACCTATACTGAATGATTAGCTTAAGCGAAACGTAGAGCTACATATGGTATTAAAAGAGTTAGAAGGTTTGAGTTGTTGTTGTCATCATTTCGTCAAAGAATCCTTTGAGACAGGTTGGCAATGATGGAACTGACATTTTCCAGTTGCATAGCAATTCTAATTTATTTTAATCAGGTACCGTGGATTACTCTAATTAGAAAATACTGCGGTGGTGTCAAATAATTACGATACGTCATCAATTCCTGCTCATATCATCATCACTTTTTGATGCGTGCAGCCTATGCTGTTTTACACTGCACATTTTCATAGAGACAAAAGCAATTACGAAATTGGAGCACTGCTAATTACTTAGCAAGTTTGGAAATATCTATTTTCAATGGGCTGGATGATGTTTGTAGCCTATGCTCTCTTACACTGCACAATTTCATAGAGACAAAAGCAATTACGAAATTGGAGCACTGCTAATTACTTAACAAGTTTGGAAATATCTATTTTCAATGGGCTACAATGCAGCACCTCCAATCATACTAGTCATGTGGTACTTTCACTGGCAAAATGCATATAGGTTAGGATAAATAGTATTAGTTTTACTTATAATTTGCTCTGTTATAATTTAAGTTTCTACATGCTAAACTCGTATAACATAATTATATATTTAATATTATCATCATCATCATCATCACCTTCACCATCATCACCATCACCATCATCTTCATCATCATCATCATCATCATCATCATCATCATCATCATCATCATCATCATCATCGTTATCATTCATTGAAGAGAAGTCTGAAAAAGAAAGCACCTACACATGCATGTCAACATTGCTTCCATGCAAAACAGATGCTCAATCTAGCTGCAAAGTTAAACTACAACCTTTTATTGGTGTCCACTCACTAATAACTATTGTTATTGTTATTTTGTTAGACACAGGTTGCATCATGGGTTCAGTGCTCTATTCGCATTTTTCTCTTCAGGTGATTCACTTAAGCTCACGTTTGTATCAATTCTGATTTTTTTCTGTTCGATAATAAACTACCAGTTGGTCCTCAGTTAAAGAATTGTCTTTATTTCATTGAAATCTAATTTTGCAGCAAGTTGGACTGTATTAAACGTAACAGGATCATGCTGTTCTGTAGCAATGATATGCCACTTGTTGTACCTCAGGACTATTGATTATTCTTATAAAACCAAGAGAACTTAATTTCTTAAAAAGCAGTAGGTTTGGCTTTGTTTAATCATCCATCATTAAGACTTACCTTAAGATTAACAGAAGATACCACATAACTGTAAATGATGAAATACGTAGTCGCTTCGAGTATGTCAGTGCAATGACTCCACGAGCTGTAAACATCGCCTTCCTCAAAAACGGCTACATATATTAGCATTAAATAAGAGATAATGTCAAAGCCATATTTGCTTGCAGAGATGACCCCAACCATGTCGTTGAACGTGACTATTCTTCTGCATATGTTTTGATGTTTCTGTCGCAGGTGTCCAATGTTGTTGCTGATCAGTTGCGTGTCTTCTGAATTGACGACTTCCTCTATTTGATTGTTTATAATATCCATCTCATGCAGCGTCACAATGCTCCACATTATTATGACAAGTTGTGGCCATCCTATGAATATGTAAGCCCATATTCCAGATGCATAACAAAATAGCACTGCCAGTTCCTGATATGGATGGTCCCAAGTGTAGATGTTATAGCCAAACACATAAAATGGCATCTGATCATAATTAAAATTGTTCCAGACAAATTCTGTTATTACGTAGACATAACCAGTCACAGTTACTGCTAAAAGACTAAGGAGAACGAAACTCACTTTCTTCATGTAAGCAACAGTGCCATGGATGCCCCCGCTGAGTTTGAGAGACAATGACCATTCGTTCATCATCTGGGGAAAGCGACTGTGGATACTAAGCATAACAGCTCCATGTATGAGTCCTTCCACATACCAAATGACTGCTACTAAGTATTCGATCATCACTGTTGTGTTCATTTTCCCTTGAAGATCACGCACCATAAGCAATATCTGAGCTACGGCATTGAAAGCTAGAAGAAGGCAAATGATAATGGTGTAAAGAAAATAGCAATTTTCAAGTTTTTGAAGAAATTTAGAAGAACTTGTGACATAAGGCCATATTCCAACAACCTTTAGAAAAACGCTGAGATAGCTGAACCCATCCCAGATTTCCACCACATAGTGGCTGCCGTGAGTATCAGATTCTTGCTTTTCACATTTCACAGGATATTTTTCACAGTTGTCAAGCTGCTTTTCTGAGTCCATGATGACAATGTTATCAAAATTGTTTTTCTGCTGGTCATTAGCAATTGAACTGTTGTCAATAACATCTAGAGTTGCTATTGAGTGCATGCCAGAATAACTGAAACTTCCATTGCTTTCTCTGCGACAATTTCGTGCTGGTGTGGAATTGGTGCTGATGGCTGCATCCATACCAAACGACAACTTAATTAGTTTTTTTTTGATCAGCGAAGTTCTGAAAACAACAGCCACTAAACCAGTTTACAGATATTTACACAAAATGAATTCAAGGTTATTGGGCTGCAAATAGATCTTGCAAGACTGACATATCTACTGCTTAACTGTTTCTGTTATACAATGTAAACACATGTTGCTAAGTAAGCTTTTCTGAAGAGTACATGACAGAAGAGAACTCCTGCCGCTTCTGAATCACTTGTAGGCTATACTGGAAAATACTTACCTTGCGTGTGTTTATAGTGCTACACAATCGTGCAATAGAATGCATCAACATGTAATCGCAAATGCATCAACTATACTTACACAAAAGTTTTTGCCACCCGATAAACTTGATTTTCATTTGTTATATTTCTATAGCTATTCTTGGATGCAATAGGCAACACATATTCTACACTTGCGCTAAAGCAAATGTGCTGTCTGGTGCGAGTGTAAATAGGTAGGATTCATCCAAAGTTTGAAGAACGCAATTGCATAGCATGCTTTCAGTAAAAACAAATACACCTGTCCATGGCGCAGGTAAAGCAAGCCAAGAAACAAAATTTAAATAATTTGTCCTTGAAGACAACTAAACAATTTTCATGACTAAGTCTTTGTTTCGTTGAATAAAAAACTGTTGCTTTTTGAGTGCACTTTCTGCAAAACTCTTCTGATGTTTTTTATAGGACGTTTTAAAGTGTACAGTTGCATTGGGCACCCTCAGAATCACTTACAATTGTTAACACAGCATAAATAAAATACAATATTCAGTAGATCTACCAGGTATAACTTGATGCTAAATTACAGTCTAAACTGCAAATTAAAATTTTGTGTTTCAATGGTGTCAAATTCCAGAATTTGGCGCCGCAAACAACTGTCTAGTTTGCCTTAACGGTAGAGCCGGCCCTGTCTACTATAAATTACATATTGTCCCATCTACGTGTCTGTGATAATTATAGGTGTTCACTGTTATGTTACATTGCTAAGTTGGTATGTTGTGTCTTGTAGTGCAGGTAGTGCAGTGTACTGTAGTTTTGTTGTCCCAGCCTGGAAATAATGTGTACTGTGCTTTATTTTACTAGAAATAAAGTAATCGTACATATACTGAATGATTAGCCTAAGTGAAACGTAAAGCTACATATGGTATTCAAAGAGTTAGAAAGTTTGAGTTGTTGTTGTCATTATTTCGTCAAAGAATCTCTTGAGGCAGGTTGGCAATGATGGAACTGACATTTTCTAGTTGCATAGTAATTCTAATTTATTTTAATCAGGTACCGTGGATTACTCTAATTAGAAAATACTGCGGTGGTGTCAATTAATTACGATACGTCATCAATTCCTGCTCATATCATCATCACTTTTTGATGCGTGCAGCCTATGCTGTTTTACACTGCACATTTTCATAGAGACAAAAGCAATTACGAAATTGGAGCACTGCTAATTACTTAGCAAGTTTGGAAATATCTATTTTCAATGGGCTGGATGATGTTTGTAGCCTATGCTCTCTTACACTGCACAATTTCATGGAGACAAAAGCAATTACGAAATTGGAGCACTGCTAATTACTTAACAAGTTTGGAAATATCTATTTTCAATGGGCTACAATGCAGCACCTCCAATCATACTAGTCATGTGGTACTTTCACTGGCAAAATGCATATAGGTTAGGATAAATAGTATTAGTTTTACTTATAATTTGCTCTGTTATAATTTAAGTTTCTACATGCTAAACTCGTATAACATAATTATATATTTAATATTATCATCATCATCATCATCACCTTCACCATCATCACCATCACCATCATCATCATCTTCAGCATCATCATCATCATCATCATCATCATCATCATCATCATCATCATCATCATCATCATCATCATCGTTATCATTCATTGAAGAGAAGTCTGAAAAAGAAAGCACCTACACATGCATGTCAACATTGCTTCCATGCAAAACAGATGCTCAATCTAGCTGCAAAGTTAAACTACAACCTTTTATTGGTGTCCACTCACTAATAACTATTGTTATTGTTATTTTGTTAGACACAGGTTGCATCATGGGTTCAGTGCTCTATTCGCATTTTTCTCTTCAGGTGATTCACTTAAGCTCACGTTTGTATCAATTCTGATTTTTTTCTGTTCGATAATAAACTACCAGTTGGTCCTCAGTTAAAGAATTGTCTTTATTTCATTGAAATCTAATTTTGCAGCAAGTTGGACTGTATTAAACGTAACGGAGTCATGCTGTTCTGTAGCAATGAAATGCCACTTGTTGTACCTTAGGACTATTGATTATTCTTATCAAAAAAGAGAACTTAATTTCTTAAAAAGCGGAAGGTTTGGCTTTGTTTAATCATCCATCATTAAGACTTACCTTAAGATTAACAGAAGATACCACATAACTGTATATGATGAAATACGTAGTTGATTCAAGTATGTCAGTGTAATATCCCCAGGACTTGTGTGCACCGCCTTCCTCAAAAATTGCCATATATATCAACACTAAATAAGTGAAGATATCGAAACCATATTTGCTTGCAGAGATGACCCCAACCATGTCACTGAACGTGACTATTCTTCTGCAAATGTTCTGATGTTTCTGTCGCAGATGTCCAATGTTGTTGCTGATCAGTTGCATGTCTTCTGAGTTGACGACTTCCTCTATTTGCTTGTTTATGATATCCATCTCACGCAGCGTCACAATGCTCCACATTATTATGACAAGTTGTGGCCATCCTATGAATATGTAAGCCCATATTCCAGATGCATAATAAAATAGCACTGCCAGTTCCTGATATGGATGGTCCCAAGTGTAGATGTTATAGCCAAACACATAAAATGGTGGCTCTTTGTAATCAAGACCGTCCCAGACAAATTCTGTTGTTACATAGATGGCGCCAATCATAGTTATTGTTAAAACACCGAGGAGAGCAAAGCTCACTTTCTTCATGTAATCAACAGTGCCATAGATGTCGCCACTGAGTCTAAGAGATGCTGACCATTCGTTCATCATGTGAGGAAAGTGACTGTGGATACTTAGCATGACTGCTCCATGTACGAGTCCTTCTACCCACCAAATGACTGCTACTAAGTATTCGATCATTTTTGTGGTGTTCATCTCTTCGTGAAAATCGCGTACTATTCTCATTATCAGAGCTACTGTGTTGAAACCCAGTAGAAAGCAAATGATAAGGGTATAAACAAAATAACATTTTTCAAACTTCCGGAGAAATTTAGAAGTGCCAGTAACAAAAGGCCACGTTCCACCAAATTTTAGGAAGACACTGAAATAACTGAACCCATCCCAGATATCTACCACATTTTGACTTCCACGAATGTCTGCTTCTTGCTTTTCACATTTTACAAGATATTTTTCCCACTTCTGCTTATCATATTGTCTCTCTTGAACCGTAACAACAACTTTAACTGAATTTCTTCTGTGCAAGTTGCTGTTCATGGAAACATTATTGATGACATCTAAAGTTGCTGTTGAATACATGCCAGAACAACCGAAACTTTCATCAAAATCCCTCCTAGGTTCTCTGGAATGATGTTTGCTGGTCTCAGAATCCGTGCTGATGACGGTACCTGACAACATCTTAGCTAGTTTTTTTGTCTGCTAAATTTCTAATAAATGCTCATAACGTTTTCAGTGGCATCAACCCAATTTACAAAAACTTCCACATGTGAATCCGTGTGTTTTGGGCAGTTCAAAAATACGTAACAGCTACCACAAAAACATTTGGGTTATGCAAACCGTACGTGACAAAGTACTTCTGAAATGTCCACCACTGCAGAAGGTGTCTTGGTAGTTAATATCTGCTGCTTGCGAGCCACTTGAGGGTTATATTTTAGGTTCCTCTTTTTTGCTTCTGCTACTACAGGATCGCGTCAAAAAGTGCCACGAAATTTCTGTTTCTTTCCTAGCACAAGCTTAATATTGGGCAGTGGCTGCCTCATACACTTTTTTCCGAGACGGCATTGTTACATTTGCATCAACATGTAATTACAAATGCGTCATTTGCCAACACTACAAACAACACCAGTGTATGCCGCTCAATAAAACGTAATTCAATTTTGATAATAAAACTGTTCATGCTATTTGTGTCATCAGAGATATTTTCATAGCTATTAGGGAAATTGATGTCTATGGCACACACTACACATGCAAATGTTCGTTGGTTGGCTTCCACATATAAGCTTGAAGAGCGCAAGTGCTTAGAGGGGCTTCAGTAACAACAGATCCACCTGTCTATGGCGTCAGTAAAACGAACTGCACAGTCAAATGACCAGCCTGACTGAGACAATATAGTATTTTTCGTTTTCTCTTAGTTGTATAAGAAATTGTTGTTTTCGTGATTAAGATGACCAGCATAATGGTAATTGTCAATTTCGTTATTTAAATAGTTTTTAGTAGTAATAAGTTATGTTTTTGGTATGTGGTTGAAATATAGTACACTAATATTTGCTATGTGTGTAACGAATTGTCTCTATTTCATTGAAATCTATTTTTGCAGCAAGTTTATAGCAAGCAAACAATAAGCCAAAGCACAGCTGAACCATGACCGGTTCTGTAACAGCAAAACGTCACTTTTAGTGCATTACTAGTGTCGATTTTGTGTCAAACCAAGAGAACTTTTGGGACACGTTGTGGTGATTAACTTAAATTCTTAAAAAACAGAAGGCTTGGCATTGTTTAATCATCCATCATCAAGACTTACCTTAAGATTAACGGAAGATACAATG
>JAQGDQ010000948.1:30000-35000 GCA_030141605.1 Tubiluchus corallicola | reverse complement strand
TTGATAACCTGGTTGTATGGACGATGGATTATGTTAGAATCTCTTTCAAGCTTACCAGAACATATTACATGTAGTTACCACTAGAGGGCACATCAGTAACATCTAGAAAATCGATTCAGGCTCCCCATTGATGTTGCGGCTTTCAAGAGTTCTTCTAGATAACATGTCGTCTGTTGATAACCTGGTTGTATGGCCGATGGATTGTGTTAGAATCTCTTTCAAGCTTACCAGAACATATTACGTGTAGTTACCACTAGAGGGCACAACAGTAACATCTAGAAAGCCCTTACAGACAATCACACGAAATACCACCCAATGTTTTGTTATCACTGTGAGGGCATGACAAGACATGACATGACAAGTAAACTCTAATCTTGGGTATTGTTAGTTAAGCCACAGACAGCCATGCAATAGGTTTCAGCAGTGAATAACACAGAATTATTGCAATCAGTCTATACGCTATGACAGCTGAAAGGCCAAATCTTGTTTGCAATCACAATATTCTCTATTCTCATCTTTCTGATTGTCATCAAACAGCTGTATTGGTTCATACATCGCCAGTAAGCAAAGCTTAGTAATAATGAGAGTATTTTGTCTCTCGCCACCGTGGAACTTGATAGAATCACGGCCTCTGCAGCTGTGCAAATGATTTATGTTTTGCTGATATGCCATTTATTAAATTAATATTCATTATTTTTAGCGACTTCAGGCAAATCAGTGAAATACGTAATAAGCTTTGTTGGCCATTATTTTCTTGGGGCAATGTGGGCAATCTTTTCTAGACATCTGACGTGTTACTAGGCATCTGGTCTCTGCATGATGACTGTAAATTTTAGCTAATGTCAGGTTATTCAGTTATTGTGAGCATATTCAGGTGGAAAAATAACTGACATAACTACGTGATTACAACGTTTGAAATTAAACATAATGTATTATTAGTACGTTGCAGAAAGCAGTGAATGTGTCTGTATTCACTAGTGACAGTCAGTTAACCTGTAAACTTATGTTTAAAAATAATTACATACACCTCACTGAATGCTAGAATTATTAATGTCTTACTGGATCCTAGAATTATTAACGTCTTACTGGATGGTGGAATTATTAAGGTCTTACTGGATGGTGGAATTATTAATGTCTTACTGGATGCTAGATTTATTAATGTCTTACTGGATGCTAGAATTGTTAATGTCTAACTGGATCCTAGAATTATTAACGTCTTACTGGATGGTGGAATTATTAAGGTCTTACTAGATGGTGGAATTATTAAGGTCTTACTAGATGGTGGAATTATTAACGTCTTACTAGATGGTGGAATTATTAATGTCTTACTGGATGCTAGATTTATTAATGTCTTACTGGATGCTAGAATTGTTAATTTCTAACTGGATGCTAGAATTATTAATGTCTTACTAGATGGTGGAATTATTAATGTCTTACTGGATGCTAGAATTATTAATGTCTCACTGGTCACTAGAGTTCTTAATGTCTTACTGGATGCTAGAATTAATAATGTCTCACTGGTCACTAGAGTTCTTAATGTCTTACTGGATGCTAGAATTAATAATGTCTCACTGGTCACTAGAGTTCTTAATGTCTTACTGGATGCTAGAATTAATAATGTCTCACTGGTCACTAGAGTTCTTAATGTCTTACTGGATGCTAGAATTAATAATGTCTCACTGGTCACTAGAGTTCTTAATGTCTTACTGGATGCTAGAATTAATAATGTCTTACTGGATGCTAGAATTATTAATGTCTTACTGGATGGTGAATTATTATTAATGTGTCACTGGATGCCCGGTTTGCTAATGTTTTACGGGTTTCTTGAAATGTTAATGTCTTACAGGATGCTAGTATTATTAACATATTGGTTAATATATAATTTTTGGTAGATTTTTTATAAACGCGAGAATTAGTATGCTAGTTTGGGGAAAACTGGATTTCAGTAACATATAAAAACGCTTACAATTATTGGTATAATAAAAAATACAATTATATTCATTCTTTTAGACCTATGATTATGTTCTGTAGTTAATCTCCATAGTCATGGATCAGTCCAGTATCTCTGAAATATTCTTCGTTAAATTCGTCTATTTTTCTACTCATTGCAACTGTCAAATGGTTTTTCCAATCTCCCACCATCCCTGAAACAACAAAAATGAAAAAGTAATCAGTTCAATGTCACCCAACTCTGTCTGTGTGCCTCCCTCTCTGTCTGTGTGTCTGTCCGTCCGTCAGTCTGTCTGTCTCTCTGTCCGTCTATCACCCCGTCTGTTGTCTGTCCGTCCGTCTGTTTGTCTCTCTATCCGCCTGTCTGTCCGTCTGTTTGTGTGTCTGTTCAACCGTCAGCCATCTGTCTGTCTGTCTATCTGTCTGTCTGTTCGTCTGTCTGTCTCTCTCTCATTCTTTCTTTCTCTGTCTCTTTCTTTCTTTCTCTCTCTTTCCTTCCCCTTCTCTCTCGTTCTCTTTCCATAAAAACTTTTGCATTGACTATGACTTTTCTGTCACATCAACGCCCATGGCTTGCACAATAATTACCTTTTCTAAAGAAAGGTGTGGCACCTTGAAGCCTGTTCTCCTTGCGAACGTGTTCATAGCACAGCCTGTCGTTCTGTGACATTGACTTAAAACTCGTCTCGTTTACGACGGTTGCGATTTCATCTTCTGTCAAACTTTTGCCCAAAAACTCTGCAATTTTCTTCACGTGCGTCGCAGGATCCTGTAATTATTAGAATCCCGAAATCATCGAGGGAAAATAAACAATCAAAAATGCTATTGTGAAATTGTTCAGTTCATTGTTCATTGTTCATTGTTCTTTTTCTTCTGTGATTGATGAATTCTCATTGTTTGACAGCACTTCTTGTCAGCTAGTATTATCCATTACCTTAATGAGATATCTTAATGAGAAAATTTTTGTGCCCTTACTAAACAGATCGTTTGCTCTACCATTTCTGTCCATTATCGAACAAAAAGATACACAAATTTTACGAGATAATATGACGTCATACCTTCAGCATGGCTTCGTAATGAATAAAGTGAACATTGTCATAATCTCTATGTTCCCATACTTCTTTATTGTGCTTCCAATAACAACCAAACTGACCTAAAAAACAGCATTATATATATATATCCATATTTTTGAGTTATATATCTAGTTTGAAGAAACAAAAAACTTGAAATTTACTTTTAAGATTTATTCTGAAATGTCTACATAAACAGTGAAGTAGTGTCATGTTGAAAAGCAGAAAACCAAGTGACCAAAACTACAGTGAAATCATTTAGGTGTGAAAATAGGTTTAGAGATTATGCATTCATAAAGACTGTAGAAGCCAATGAAAATTTAAACAGGAAAGAGAAAGCTTTAACAATTTTAACAAGAACACCTGAAGGTGGCAGCACTATCCAAAACTCAAAAAAGTATGATGACAATACAACATGAATTTAAATTTAGAGTAATTAAAATGGTTTTCTTCTGTCCAATATCCGTATCCATGTTATGACAAATTTTTAACCTTTATTTTAAGTTTTTTTTTGTTAAGCTAATCTTTTTATTTAAACTTACTATAATTGACGGGTATATCTTTGTTTATAAAACATGCATTCTTTTACAAAAAAAAAACAAAAGAGCAAAAATACAATTTGGATTTATTTTTCTGCTTAGGGAAATTGCTATAATTATTCGTATTAATAATTGACAAATCGTCAAATCTAAAAGTAAAAAAATCTTTAAGCTTATTATTGGCAAAAGTTTACGTAAAAAAAATTAATGGCATTTTTGTATCAACAAAAGGCGAATCATTATTTAACTTGTACTAAATCATATTGTACCCCTTGTGGGTCTTTATTCTAAGCCAGGATGCACTTTTAAGCTTTTCTATCGAATAATTTTTTTAAAAACATAATTAATTTTTGTTTTTAACTAAGGTGAACCACGTTGATTTAAAAGAAAAGGAGAGGACATTCAGACCAGACTTCATTTTCACTTGTAAGCAGTGGCGGCTCGTGTATAGGTACTGTGCTACTGCAACACCCTCTATTTTCACTCATTATTATCGATAATATTCATATGATAAGTCTTTTTCTTTATTCTTCTTTATACTGTGGGGCCGCAATAACCCAGGTTCGAATCCTGGTCACGTTAGCAGTAAAATAATTGGTCAAAGTCCATTTATTCTTCTGGTTAATGCTGCTTGCTGATTATTGTTGTTTATTGTGTGGCGTGTGAGGTAGCCACGATGGGCATGGCAAACTATCAAGACTTTATTTAATAAACTACACATTTATTAAACAACAACCACAACACGGTAAATATAAGAGGATAGTAATGCCAGCCCTCCGTCTTCAAGTCAGTTCCTAATCTCTCTCGAGGTGCGGGGCTCAAAACACTTTTGTCTAACTACCTAATGCGCCGTGAGCTTCTGCGCATAAGGATTACATCATCAATCTCTACATCTGAGTCAGCCGGTCGAACATCAGCTGATCACGTGATGCCACACCTAACTAGGCTTCTATCCACGACGATAGTTTAATCTTGCATTGTCAAGCATTTAATCTTGAATTATTAATTTAATAATTTAATCACCAATTTAATCAAAATCACTATTTAACACAGCTGTCCTTTACTCCGGAGCACGTGAGAGAAGTAGAATTTGTATCACAGGTCAAGCAACGTGGTGTTTGGGTAACCTATCTTTGTGCTAAGTTGGTGATTATAGTTTCATCCGTTTAGACGTAATTAAACATCCCATAACCCAAGCACCCACTATTGTCTGTGTGTGCCATTACGTTCTTGAACTAGTTATCATGTACCACTTCTAAAGGCCTGTTCAAACGTGGCATTACGTACGTACATGCTCCAGTCATGAAACGTTGGAAAAACTCTTCAAACGTTGACGGCTTTGTGTCTGTAAACGGAGGCGGCAGGTTAAAACCCGTTTCAAAGTAGTAGAAGGAAGCCAACGTGTCCTTCGGGTTCCGCGTCACGTAGATTATCTGTTAAA
>JAQGDQ010000948.1:0-27500 GCA_030141605.1 Tubiluchus corallicola | reverse complement strand
GGTAAGAGCAAATAAAGAAATTTCTCTTGTTCGGAGTCCAGCACGTAAGTTACATGCCAGTTATATATATATATATAATGCCGTCATTGCAATATATATATATATATATATAAATATATATATATATATATTCAGAACCGCACATGATCGACAGGTCGTGTGTAAGTAAGCGTCTGCATTTGGGAAACGCATTATAGAAAAAAACGTGCTGTACTTCTCAGTTCAGATGTGTTTGTTTGTGATGAACTGCACACGTTCGACAGCTCATGCGTGAGCATAGCGGTAAATTTGAAATTTGAATTTTTATCTTAAAAATTGCCTAAATTTAGTACAGCACACTGAATCTCTTACAGTAGCAATGTACTTCAATTTTCACTTTCGCAAACACGTGCAACACGCTCGTGGAATATTTTTCCCGTTGAAAATTGTGTTAGTTTGTGATGTCATCACTAGTTAGGCTCGCCAGCCTTTAATAAATATCTATTATTTAATTATCAGAAACGCTTATGCTGTGTTAAATGTGTTAAAATTTATGCTTTTTAATGAACTTGAAATGGGATAGCATATGGAAAATCATCCTGTCTTCCCTCAGGATGAATTGTAAACCTGCAAAAGAAATAGTAAGGCAAAACGCAACATTTTTATAACGCTTGTTGATAATCTATTAGGGAAAACGTGAACAATACTTATACAAACATGTATATAATAATTCTCATTTTACCAACTTGCTTGTGGCGCCATCGGTCGGGACGTGACGACACTATTACAAACAGCATGATCTTTACATAAAACGGAGAATCACAGACTGACACTTATAAATATTGATAGCAAATGTTTCACAAATTTAACTCACTTAAATATATAATTATATAATGTACATATATGTATATTAAATAATGGAACATGTATATACAGTGGTGTGGTGAGAAATCGTGTATAAGGGTATAAAACAGTATACATAACATACATGCATAAAGTAGTGCACAAATTTACAACATCACGGAAAAATAGGCCCAATAACCTTAGCCAATCACTGACCGGAAACTTGTAATTAAATTCGACATTACCCAATTACCTGGGTGACAAGGTAACATGGTTACCTGAGTACTAGAAGATAGCAAAAGTATCAGGCATAATTAAGTTGTTTAGTTAAAGGACAAGAAAAGGGATACCTGAAGTTGGTTTCAGAAAAATCGCCTTAAAAATTATATTACTTTATAGCAATTTTATGCGTATATCGTACTCGCGGTGAAAGGAATTTTTTGTTTGTTTTCATTTTAAATCTCCCGCAATACTGTACCGACCGAGCCATTATATGACGTCATGTACCAAACGTAAATCAAGGGAAGAAAAAGCAATGTTAAATTATGTCTCAAAAGACTTTCCGTGCAAATCTATATTACTTAGATTTTCGCTTGCCTACTAGAAAGACTTATGTAACTAGAAAAGAAAATTATTAATTATTTAAAATGTTTTCAACAATTGGTAAAATGTCGCTGACTCACCCTACAGGGTGCGCCACTCACTGACCAAAAAACGTATTTTTAATCTTATTGACAAGATACAGTAATTTTAAATTTTATTTAGTTAGTGACTCGTGCGCTACGAATGCTCTTATTATATTTTTAAAACTTTACAAAATGTTATCTAAACTTGTTTCAAATGACCCGTCGTGAAAATGGCTGCATGCAACGGTCATCGCGGGAGTTTAAATTTATATGTTTTATACAAAGTGACTGCTGATTGAAGCCCTACGTGCAAAAAGGCAGTATGTAAGTGATATAAAATTTCAAAACGAATTTTTTAAGCTTTATGTTTATGAAGGGTTTTCTTGTGCTTTAATGATTATCAATGGATGACGAATCCATTGTATTCGCGAGAAACAAAATTTATAACTCTGTAGTCTGTTTCATAGCCGTAGAGTCCATTGAAATCAACAATCGCACAGTTTTAACGAAAGCAAAATGAGAAAAATTCTCAGTCTAAGAACATTAGAACTGTACTTGCCAGGTCTACAGCTGGCGCCATCTGTCATGAAATAATTATACTATGAAATCTTTCGTAGTAGGCAAGGTATACATAACACAAACTTTTGATTAGATGGTTCCAGTACTACTCATTTATTTGTGTGGTGACTACCCATCTTTATGTGCAAAATAGTATGAAAATTTAATAGTATAATTATTTGACGACAGATGGCGGCAGCTGTAGACCTGTCAAGTAGAGTTCTAAGGTACTTTTGATTAGATGGTTCCTGTACAGGTGTACAAGTAGTACTACTCATTTATTTGTGTGGTGACTACCCATCCTTAGGTGTAAAATACTATGAAAATTTAATAGTATAATTATTTGACGACAGATGGCAGCAGCTGTAGACCTGTCAAGGGAAAAGAAAATCAAATCTGAACACCTTTTACCAGAACTGAGGCTCAGGGGTCCTTCAAATATTTGGGACGTAGAATTAGAGAGTTTGCGAGTAAGAGTGCTGCTCGACATGTTTGTTAAAGGAAAACCGGATGATTGTGTGAACACGAGTTCAGAATAAGAATGCTCTAAAATATTGAAAACTACAATAGCTTATTTTAAATCAAAGCTTAGATTAAATAATAATTACCTCGGATACTCGAGTTTTGTTAAACTTTCAAAGCTACGCGCGGCTCAGTGAATCTACTAAGATTGGCAACGGCGCCTTTTTGTCACATGTGCGGCACCGGCAAATAGAAGGTGGTACCGTGATAACCACGATCATAAACTGCAGTGTTAGTTTCTGACGTCATGTGACGTAGCGCCCTTTTTCGTGACATCACGCATTTAAGCAGTAACAGGCAAACATGTTTGATGCGCACGGGAAGATACCTACCATTGTACAAACTGTGGTTAGTTGCTGACGTCATATGACGTAGGGCCCATTTTCCTGACATCACGCGTTTAAGCAGTAACACGCAAACGTGCTTGACGCGCAAGGGAAGATGCCTGCCATTGTACAAACTGTGGCTAGTTTCTGACGTAAGCAACAGCTGTGTTCGGTTGACGTTAATTAACTTTCTAAGTTAATTATTCAAATATTAGAAACAATTGCTAACTTTATAGGCAAGAAAATGTATATTTAAATTATAGTAAAGTATAGTAAATTCTAATCAATCGTCCGATTTTCCTTTAAGCCCAGATGTACAATTTCTTTTTACCTGTTTTAGCGTCCCTAAGTACAAGCAAATTAAGTACTCAACAAATTCAGATAACAGCCTAAGCATGTCAAAATGCAGCAAGGAATTTCCATGAATAGATTGCATCAACAATTACATCAAACATATCCTCTCTCAGGAAAGAGAAACAACGTCAAATTCTCCTTATTCCGAAATTTTTGTACCGCGTGGTGCAATATTTTACGAACTGCATGCCATTTTACCGCCATCTCTTGGCAAAAAAGTAAGACAATTCACATGTTGGAAAACGTTCTCAATCCTACAGGACCTTTTTGTCATTCTGCATGCTAAACCGGTGTCGCAGGTCAGCCAGGTTTCCGAATGATTCGGACTTTCGTATTCCAGCCTCCGGATTGATGACCGTCGACTTGTAGACCTTCATCAGCCCTCCGTAGTAAATACGACCAATGATGATTTGAACGATCCGACATATTGTGAATGGTAGAGGATTGGAGCAGTAGTGTCCCAGGTGCACCATTGTTACAATGATTCCTGCAATGTAAAACGATCGAAATTAACACCGTGGGGGAATTTACCGCACGTCGGTTGTGAACGAGACTTAATGGGGGAGCAAAAGACTTTGTTAAACTCTTCATTAAATCTTCTACTTAGCATCATCAGTAACAGCAGTAACAATAACAGCAGTAGTAACAATAGTAGTAGTATTGACAGTGGTCATAGTCGTGGTCGTAGTTGTAGTAGTAGTAGTAGTAGTAGTAGTAGTAGTAGTAGTAGTAGTAGTAGTAGTAGTAGTAGTAGTAGTAGTAGTAGTAGTAATAGTAACAGTTGTAGTAGTTGTGGTAGTAGCAGTAGTAGTAGTAGTAGTAGTAGTAGTAGTAGTAGTAGTAGTAGTAGTAGTAGTAGTAGTAGTAGTAGTAGTAGTAGTAGTAGCAGCAGCAGCAGCAGCAGTAGCAGTAGTAGTAGTAGTTGTTGTTGTTGTTGTTGTTGTTGTTGTTGTTGTTGTTGTTGTTGTTGTAGTAATAGTAGTAGTAGTAGTAGTAGTAGTAGTAGTAGTAGTAGTAGTAGTAGTAGTAGTAGTAGTAGTAGTAGTAGTAGTAGTAGTAGTAGTAGTAGTAGCAGCAGCAGCAGCAGCAGCAGCAGCAGCAGCAGCAGCAGCTGTTGTTGTTGTTGTTGTTGTTGTTGTTGTTGTTGTTGTTGTTGTTGTTGTTGTTGTTGTTGTTGTTGTTGTTGTTGTAGTAGTAGTAGTAGTAGTAGTAGTAGTAGTAGTAGTAGTAGTAGTAGTAGTAGTAGTAGTAGTAGTAGTAGTAGTAGTAGTAGTAGTAGTAGTAGTAGTAGCAGCAGCAGCAGCAGCAGCAGCAGTAGTACTGGTAGTGGCAGTCACAATGACAGTTTCAGTAGCAGTAATAGCAGTAAACCTAGCAGCAGCAATGACAGACCAAATATTATTTTACATCACAAAACACTATTAACACTTTTCCCTCCAAACTTTGCTACAATTTCGTTAATTAAACACACAGAACAATATTTCAATATTGTGCCTTGCGACTGCCATCATTTTCACAAGCCGACGGAACGCTGCATTAATGTAAGGCGTAAATACAAAACAGACATGTGAAATATCTCATATCAATCATCAACTGTCCATTGTGCTCGTCGCCAATTTAATTAGCGCCATATTTGTTCGCTGTATAAACGCAGCACGAAACCCTAATTATGTCAACTACTGACTAAAATTTACTTATGAATTTGAATCAGCGGGCAAATCTGCATAGCGTCCTTTGTGGGTTGGCTCGCTTACGCTTCTGTAGTAAAAATCAATATCGCAGCGAGCTATCCCATAAATACTTTAGCGATTTTACGCGTACGCGCCCTGATCCAGGAATTTTATGAAAAATTTGAATGCAGCCTAGTATTAGGTACGCTTCTGAGTCAACATGGTTACTGAGGGTAGACGATCGTTTTGACTCTAGCAGTCATTGTTCTTTGTCATTACCTTAAAGGACAAGAAAAGGCCTAGTTAAAGAAAGTCTCAGAAAATTTTCGCTAAAGAATTATAACGGTTAGTGGCAATCTTAAGCGTTTATCATACTCACGTTAAAAGAATTTCCTGTTTGTTTTCATTTTTTAAAAATATTTAAAAATACTCCGGCGAGACTGTCACGGCGGCGCCATATTAGATGGCGTCACAGAACCACAACACAAATCTTTATAGTACACCTGCTCAGAACTCACTGCGAATGTGTTCGAGTGACGTCATGCCACGTGATCAGTCACATGCTAGCTTTTCAATTGGCGGACTAATGAAACATGTCTGCCGCAACGTTTACTGCAGCGGTTGAAATATTTTACACAAATTGGAGTAAATGTAAAAACGTGAGTACTTTACTCGCTTAAGATTATACTTAGGTGATACAATTTTTTATTGCGAATTTTCTGAGGCTTACTTTGGTTGGCCATTTTCTTGTTCTTTAAGGTGTACGGAAAATTTAAATATCTTTAAAAATAACATTCACATTCTTAGGCTTAAGATTTCTAGTTTTTTATATAGAGAATAACAATATAGCCAGAAACAATATGACAAAAAAACACCGAGAAGCCGTCTTCCAAGTAGTCATCTATCCTTTTGCAAACAAGTCTCGTGCCGCTTATGTTTCGTAACTAACTACACATGAAGATAACTGATGATAATAAGTGTTCTCACAATTTAGTACACAGTAGTGCACAAAATGTCCTTCTCAAAACTTAAAGGAAAACCGGATGATTGTGTGAACACGAGTTCAGAAACTACAATAGCTGTTTTAAATCAAAGCTTAGATTAACTAATAATTACCTCGGATACTCAAATTTCGTTAAACTTTCAAAGCTACGCGCGGTTCAGTGAATCTACTAAGATTGGCGACGGCGCTTTTTTGTCATGTGCGCGTGGCCGACAAATAGAAGGCGGTACCGTGATAAGCATGATCATGAACTGCAGTGTTAGTTTCTGACGTCATATGATGTAAAGCCCATTTTTCGTGACATCACGCGTTTAAACAGTACTGTAACACTTATGCAAATGTGCTTTACGCGCAAGGGAAGACGCCTGCCATTGCACAAACTGTGGTTAGTTTCTTATGTAAACAATAACTGTGTTCGGTTGCCGTTAATTAACTTTCTAAGCTAATTATTCAAATATAAGGAACAATTGGTAACTTTTACAGGCAAGAAGATACATATTTTGGACAGCAAATAAAATGAAATAGAGTCTAAACAATCGTCCGGTCTTCCTTTAAAAGAAAAAACTCACTGTAAGGCATTCTGGGATACTATATTAACTGTTTGCACTAGCCTACATCTTGTGTTTAAATTTGCAACGCAAGAGAAATGGGAATCCAGAAAGGTTATTCAACTCGAATAATTCTCTAATTACATTATTTCGTTTTCATCAAAGTTACGATAACCCACAAGTGCTAACTTTGCAGTTTTTAAAATCGCCAAAGAATCAAGGTTTTTTAAAATTACTTAAGTAACAGAACGTGAGGACATTTTAACCTTGCGTTAGGCTGACTAATCTTGAGTGCTAATGTTCTAAAAAACTTGAAATGAGCTTTGGTAGGCAAGTAGAAACCTTATAAGGACATTCATCTGAGTCGTAATTAGATTGTTCTAATTATATTAAGAAATTGCTAAAAGGTAAAAGATGTTACATCAAAATTAGCGCATTTCTGAGAATTTTGGGGATGCAAACGTGCAACAACCAACGTTAGTTACGTATTGCACAAAGCGAAAGCTTTTCTTGACAAAGTTCAACTGTGAGCACGTCTTAAAGCACAAGAAACCTCTCCACTCACATGAAGCTTAAAAAATTCGTCTTGAAATTTTATACCACTTACGTACTGCGTTTTTGCATGCAGGGCTTGCTTCGGCAGTAGCGCCATATAAAACTTGTAAATTTAAACTCCGGCGATGACCGTTAGGCGCAGCCATTATGATGGTAGATCGTTTGAAACAAGTTTAGATAACATTGTGTGAAGTTTGAAAAAATAATCAGAGCATTCGTAGCGCACATCACTAACTAAGTAAAATTTCAAATTACTGTATCTTGTCAATAAGATTAAAAGTATGTTTTTTGTTAGTGAGTGGCGCACCCTGGAGGGTAAGCCAACGACATTTTACCAATTGGCAAGAATATTTTAAATTAATATTTCTAGTTACATAAGTCTTTCGAGCAGGTATGAGAAATGCTAAGTTTTCAGGTTTTTTTACACCGATACTGCTAATGCAAGTTCTGTATGCAATAATATTGTATGTAAGTGATGTTAAACTTTCAAGACGAATTTTTAAAGCCTTACTTATGAAAAAAATTTCTTATGCATTAAAGAAAACCAGACCCAATTTTAAACTACAGCTCAAAATGATTTACACCATAAAACATTTAAAGGAACATAGTTTTTATAGAAATGATTTTCGTGAAAGAATCATATACAATTTCCTGGCACTAAATTTAGGCACACTAATCTTAGCCATCACCTCACAGTTATAAATAGCTTTCCCTAAGAACGAGCCTCTGCTGACTTGGAAACCTAACAACGAGCCTCTGCTGACTTGGAAACCTAGCAACGAGCATCTGTTGTTCTGGCCACTGGATGATGATTGGTCCAATTGGTGGAGCTGTTTATGTCTGTACGGACAAAGTATGTTGATTGGGTAATGACTGAACATCTCATTAAACCCACGTGCGGAGGTCAATGACTGCTAACCCTTGAGTATTAAAATACATCAGACGCTACTAAGCTGTTGGAGGTTCCTTGTCTTAACACAGGAAATGCCTCTTACATATACTGTGAGCTTAAGTGTTGCAGAAAGGCGGACTTAACTATCGGTAAGTGAGTGTGCTTATTGATTACATGGTGTGCTTAATTATAATTTGTAATCGTTTAATTAATTTAATTATTTTTAAATTGTTTTAATCTCGCTCTATTATGAAACGCCTGACAGACACTAAACACGAGACTGCTTGTATTTGAACCCGAACCTCTGTATTACAAGTGCATCGCCATGACCATTAGACTACACAGGCAACTGTTATCGAGGCAGGTTTTAAGAGAATCGGCTAGACATTGAAATGACGCAACAGACTGCAAGATACAACCATCTTGCATCTTAGATCAACCCAGAGCTGTACGATACAATTCGTAGCACAGTTGGTACTAACACAGTGCTTAAAAGAAAACGGTGATTTTTCACATCATACACCATTTTGAAGTAAGGTAAAAAAGTGTACATTTTAACACCTATAATAATACCCCATTTTGAAGTAAGGTAAAAAAGTGTACATTTTAACACCTATAAGAATGCCCCATTTTGAAGTAAGGTAAAAAGTGTACATTTTAACACCTATAATAATACCCCATTTTGAAGTAACGTAAAAAAGTGTACATTTTAACACCTATAATAATACCCCATTTTGAAGTAACGTAAAAAAGTGTACATTTTAACACCTATAATAATACCCCATTTTGAAGTAACGTAAAAAAGTGTACATTTTAACACCTATAATAATACCCCATTGTAAAGTAAGGTAAAAAGTGTACATTTTAATACCTATAATAATGCCAAAACGTTTCTGATCATTAAACAATAGGTTAAAAGCATAATTAATGATGGGTGAGCCCAACTAGTAATGACATCACAAATGAACATAATTTTCAACAGCACAGACATTTCATGAACGTGTTGCGTGTGTTTGCAAAAGTAAAAATTGAAGTACAGTACTACTGTTCAACCTTCTGTGTGATATACAAAAACTCGGCAAATTTAAGTTGAAAATTCAAATTTCAGGTTTACTGCTGTACCCATGCATGAGCTCTCCAAAGTGCGCATTGCGTCACAACTGAACAAGTTTGAACTGAGAAGTATGGCACCTGTTTTTTTCTGTGGAACGTGTTTCTGAGATGCAGGCGCTAGTCCCCACCTAGCTAGCCAATGGTCAAGTACACGTAAGAGCGAAAAGTTAGGCGCACGAACTCAAAATTACGTTTCTGTGATACTAATTCTTTCGCGTAAGCCATTCTTGAAAAAACAATACGTTCCCTTTTCAGTATTTTATAGGGTAGATTGTTTTGAGATATAGTTTAAGATTGTTGTCGGAAAATCCGCTTTAAACCAAGCCTGGCTTCTTTGGTGGCCTTACAATATTATTTAGATCGTATGCTTCGTTCATGTATGCGTTTAGTTAACCTTGCCTATAAAAAGGAAGTGTCACCGCTGATCAGAGACCACCTATCTGCAAGTACCACATAAGGGCGATCCCTTTTTTCTTGTTTTTTATATAGGCCTGTATGTGAGATTATTCTTTTAAAGTGCTGTGAATTATGTGATTATTTTTGTTATGATTTGTAACTTAATTTGAAATGTAAAGTGTAACAATTAAATTTGAATTTTGTTAATAAAGTGTATTATTAGTGTGGCCACAATTTATACAATTCGTTATATTTCTCTAATGACTATTTTTGACTGGCTTATTTTCACAGCTCTCGCTCTCTCTCTCTCTCTCTCTCTCTCTCTCTCTCTCTCTCTCTCTCTCTCTCTCTCTCTCTCTCTCTCTCTCTCTCTCTCTCTCTCTCTCTCTGTCTCCCGCTCTCGCTCTCTCTCTAAATCCCTCCCTCCCTCTAAAGCTATGTGGCATCACATTCAATTTTTTCGATAATTGCCTCCGGTTTTCTTTTTAAAGGTCATTGAAATTGTTGAAAGAACTAACCCTTTACTTGATCGGATAAATAATTTTGCTACCCATAAAATGTGAAACTTCTTATTACATTACGGGCTACAAAGCAGTTAACGGTATTGCTGCAGCTCGTAACGCAAAGTTCTACATAAATAATTCACGACGCTTGAAAGGTTACATGGCACCGTGAAAGCAAGATCATAATTTACTTATTCTAACGTTATTAGTTTACAACAATATTGCCAGTCGTAATAGACGATTACTTGACAACATCCACTATAGGTGGCAGCACTAAAAAGTTCAAAAGTCGAAGAACTTTAAGGCTTGTTCTCAGCACTAGTTAAAAATTAAATAGAGCTTTATTTAAAGCTTTTTTTTTAAAAAATTAACTAGAACTTTATTTAAAGCTTCTTTTTTTAAAAATTAACTAGAGCTTTATTTAAAGCTTCTTTTTTTAAAAATTAACTAGAGCTCTATTTAATGCTTCTTCTTTCTTTAAAAATTAACTAGAGCTTTATTTAATGCTTTTTTTTAAAAATTAACCAGGGCTTTATTTAATGCTTCTTCTTTTTTTTAAAAATTAGCTACAGCTTTATTTGAAGCTTATTCTTTTTTAAAAATAAAGTGGAGCTTTATTTAATGCTTTTTCTTTTTTAAAAATTAACCAGTGCTTTATTTCATGCTTCTTCTTTCTTTAAAAATTAACTAGAGCTCTCTTTAATACTTCTTCTTTTTTTAAAAAAATACACAGGTTATGCTTCCCCCTGCAGGATATAAACAGGAAACAAAGTCATGGTAGTCAAAGCCTCTACAGGGCAGTAACTACAATTATGTGTCCTTACTTTAGCTTAAACTGCAACACTGGCACAATTTAATTTAATCTAATTTACAGTAATTTCATCTAAATACTTACCAATAATCTGGATGCCATAATGAACACAGGAAATGACGATTGACAGGCGGAGGAGTGGCTTATCTGTTGAACCAATCACGTTCCACATTAGTAAAGCGACACCTGCAACAAACCAATCACATTTCATGTAACAATTAGAAGATGACTTGTTAAACGGAAAGTGAAGTGAATTTTAACGCATTATCTAATAATATTGCGTTTGCATGTTTAAAAGACTTATGTAATTGTGAAAAAATTTGTTAATAATTTAAAATATTCGCGCCAAATACTAAAACGGCACTGCGTCGCTATCCCAGTGTGCTCCACTGACTCACCAAAAAACACATTTTTGATCTCATTAACAGTATAAGATCATTTGAAGTTTTGCTCACTTAGTGAAGTGTGTGCTACGAATCCCCTGATAATTTTTTCAAACTTAACACAATTTTATCTAATTTTCAAAAGACTCACCGTTAAATGGCTGCGCGTAACGGTTGTCGTGGGAGTTTAAATTTACAAGTTTCAGACAGCGTTACTGCTAATGCAATCTCTTCATTCAATAAGACAGCACGCAGAGTGATATAAAACTTCAAAACGAATTTGTAAGGTTTATTTATGAAGAGGTGCTTCTTGTGCTTTAAAGCATAAGAAAAGGGTACCGGAAGTAGACTTCAGAAAAATCGCCCTAAAAATTATATTACTTTACAGCAATTTTAAGCGTGTATCGTACTCGCGTTGAAAGGATTTTTGGTTTGTTTTCATTTTAAATCTCCCTCAATACTGTCTGTACGGCGCCATTACATGACGTCACTACGCCACGTAAATCAGGGGAAGGTTAAAGGAAATGTTAAACTATGTTCCCAAAAACTTTCTATGCAAATCTATATTACTTACTTAGCATTTCGCTTACCTGCTTAAAACACTTATGTAACTAGAAAAGAAAATTTTTAATAATTTAAAGTGCTTTCACCAATTGGTAAAATGTCGCTAACTCACCCTCCAGGGTGCGCCACTCACTAAGCAAAAAACGTGTTTTTAATCTTATTGACAAGATACAGTAATTAATTAGTGACTTGTGCGCTGCGAATGGTCCGATTATTTTTTCAAACTTCACACAATATTATCTAAACTTGTTTCAAACTACCTACCATAAAAACGGCTGCGCTTAATGGTCATTGCGGGAGTTTAAATTTACATGTTTTATACAGCATTACTGCCGACGCAAGCCCTGTATGCAAAAACGTAGTACGTAAGTGGTATGAAATTTCAAGACAAAGTTTTTAAACTTTGTGTTTATGGAGGGTTTCTTGTGCTTTAAGTTTACACACGAAACACACCGAGCGAGTTAATGCTCTAATTCTGTTCAAATGTGAACCAGGTAGTAGGAAGAAAAAGGTAAACTAATGTGATTATTTATGTAAATAAAATAAACAAATAATTAATAAACAAATATTCGGGAAGTTGGTAAACAAGTGTGATGTCAGTATTTTTTGCCAAGCCGCCATTGTTTTTTTTTAATTCGGCGAGTAGAACGTGGCACTTTGTTTTAATTCTTTTTTATTGTTTCTGCTTATTTAAGTAAATAAAATAAATAATAAATAAATAAATATTCGGGAATTAGGAGAAGAGGTAAACGAGTGTGGTATTTTTGGTCAACAACATGGCGGAATTTTAACCCTGCAAATGTCGTGCCTCTCTGTCTCGAGGGTAGGTTTCTCATAATAAACGTAGCTGAGTTTTCGACTAATCGATCTCCAATCTTCAATCACGTGACCTACTTTTTTCTTACCTCAATTTATCTTATGAATAATAAGCAAGACTACAAGATGTTTTCAAACGTTTTGCATTGATTTTGGATACTAGTTCCGGCATTAGGAAGCCAGATTTGGAATATTGAGTTTTGTATCGACGTATGAAAGCGAGCGGAGGCAGTGTGAAAACTTGGCTTCTTCAAACGGTCGTAGAGTTAATGCTGGTTTCATGTAAAACACATGAATAGAATAAGCAACACGTAACTTTGCATGTAGCTTGACCGTGTTTATGCTACTAGTTCCCTCCATAAAATCTCTTTTTATAACACGAAAGCCTGAAATACAGCAAAATGGGGCATTCGTTCATTCATACATACATTTGATCGCTCGTTCGTTCGTTCGGTCAATCATTCGTTCATTCATTTACTCATGCATTCATTCGTTCGCTCGTTCGTTCGTTCATTCACTCATTCATTCATTCATTCGTTTGTTTATTCATTCATTCATTCGTTCGTTTATTCATTCACTCATACATTCATTCATTCGTTCGCTCGTTCATTCGTTCGTTCATTCACTCATTCATTCGTTCATTCGTTCGTTCTTTCATTCGTTTGTTTATTCATTCACTCATTCGTCCGTTCGTTAATTCACTCATACATACATTCGTTCGTTCGTACATTCATTCGTTCGTTTATTCATTCACTCATACATACATTCGTTCGTTCGGCCGTTCGCTCGCTCGTTCGTTCGTTCAAACATTCGTTCATTTATTCACTCATACATTTATTGGTTCGTTCGTTCGTTCATTCATTCGTTCATTTATTCACTCGTACATTCATTCGTTCGTTTATTCATTCACTCATACATACATTCGTTCGTTCGTTTACTCATTCGTTCATTTATTCTCTAATACATTTATTGGTTCTTTCGTTCATTGATTCGTTCATTCATGGGTTTGCATAATTTGAAACTGAAAAAATTGAAGCTGCGATCTTTTTCATAAATTCGGTGAATAGATTGTTTTAATTCATTTTTACTGTAGCTGCTTATTTAAGTAAATAAAATAAATAAACAATAAATAGAAATGAAAATACTTAATTTAGAAAGAGTTACAAAGTCACGTGACAACCTACTAATAATGTAAACTATAGTACAATATTTTTGAATCATTGTGATATTATGAAGTAGCTGATTGGATCATTTAGCTCTGTTCTGCTCATTAGGCAACTGGAAATTACCGTTTTAATGAAAAATTCCACAGTAAGTAGTTGGTAATCGATCAAGCATATTTTAATTTTGCATTAGAATTCTGTTAATGCCTCCATCGTTAATGAGCTTGGCTTTGTGAGCAAAGAAAGAAAATCATGAAATCACTATCAAATTTTGAAATAAAATCGTCTGACTGTGCACCAGCGGCTCGTTGCTAAGATTAGGGGGGGGGGGTGCTGCAAAATGAAACATTTTAGCCATTGCTTTAATACTGTGTAAAACGAAACAAACATGTGTAACTTTAATGTTGTAATTTGTAATTGTAAACAAACAAACAAATTTATACGTAAACTTGATAAACTTCTAAACAAAAAATGTTATTTTTGTATGAATAGCCTAAATTGTCGCAGTTTAAGAATCTGCCGGTAGGCGGCTTTTAAGCACGTGACAACTGACAACACGTACTGCAGTGAGCGAAAGTACTCTTTCTACCGAACGTACAGCATCTTAACTCAGTCATGTGCGCATGACCGCATGCGCACAACAGCCAAACCCCACGTTGCTGGAGCAATGAACGCAATGTACTGGGCTGTGAAGCAAACAGTACTATCCTCAGGTGCTCCGGTTCCGTACAAGTATAAAGAAAGAACTAAAGAAAAAAGACTTATTTTACCAATTGGCGCAAACATTTTAAATTATTATTTCTAATTACATAAGCCTTTCCAGCAGGTAAGCGAAAAACTAAGTAATACAGATTTACATGGAAAGTTTTTTGGGAGATAATTAACATTGCCTTTTCAATCCCTGATTTACCTGGCGTAGTGACGTCATGTAATGGCGCGGGAGATTTAAAATGAAAATAAACAAAAATTCAATGGGAGTACGATATACGCATAAAATTGCTGTAAAGTAATACAATTTTTAAGGCGAATTTTCTGGAACCTACTTCAGGTACCCCTTTTCTTGTCCTTTAAGCAAGCTAGCACGATAACCATTGAGCTGGTTAGTCCCAAAATAATCACTTTATCGACAACATTGGCCTGGGTGGCTCGTCATTTTTACAGCAACCGATAAAAATGGGGAAACGAATTTAATTACCCCAGCATTAGCAAGATGGAGGCTACGGCGGCTCTTTACTGCAAAAATAATTGGTCATTGAGGAAGGCAATCTGTGTAATTGCTTGGACCAGTCATGCGCAACTAGGCTATTAAGCCATGACGAACGACCAGCGTGGCTTCGCACGACCTGAGGGCTTCGTATTGTACAGAGCCAGTTTACTCAAATTGATAATGTAATGCTGTTGTCACGATTTGGCTTCAGTAATGCGATAACCTAAATTACATCTTCCCTTCCATCCTCCTGCTTTCTCAGAGTTGCTTTGCTCTCTTTCATGGTATAGTGCCCCCACCCCTTCTTTTTCTATCTCTACCATTCATTCATTCATTCATTCATTCATTCATTCATTCATTCATTCATTCATTCATTCATTCATTCATTCATTCATTCATTCGTTCATTCATTCATTCATTCGTTCATTCATTCATTCATTCATTCATTCGTTTGTTCGTTCGTTCGTTCATTCTTTCGTTCATTCTTTCATTCACTCATTCATTTTCGTTCGTTTTGTGTAAGTTTACATGGTAATGTTTTTGATATACCAACAAATTAATGGAAAGATCTTCTCAATTCTAATTTTAACAACCAATCGAACCTTGGATAGGAATGGAATTCTCCAACCAAATTCACCACTTAAAAATACATTTGACCGAGGCCACATTGTAAACGCTCATTAACGGGGGATTTTCTTTTGTGCCCATTGCTGCGCTATAGTTTCAGCAATAAGACCAAATAATGCAATTGATACAGACAGTGCGAACAGCTTAGAAAAAATTGACTGAACGTTAAATCAACTAAATGATTGGGAGACCGACGAACGAACAAACGAACGCACAAACCGAAAGGCAGGGAAGCCACGTGCTTTGTAGCTATGAGTTAATAATTCACTTTATCTTCATCAATCTTCCATCAATGAACTTATGGCTTTCTTAAAATAGTTCTATTATATTGTCTCGTTGACACATAAACTAGCAAGACTATATTGAGCCAGTTCATCTCCAGAGAGCCAGGTATGACGTCACGCGGATTCTACTGGACTGAGATAATCCAATCATAGATTCCCTTTAGACTGAAGAACTGACCAGAATAGCTACAACGTGAAACTGATTGGGTCTGGAAAGCTATTACCTAATTGATAGTTCTAATAATTGAGGTAAGCCTGGTTGCTGTTGCGATGCTGTTTGTTTTTGTTGTTGTTACTGCTGCTGGTCTTGCTTCCCTGTACCGATTGTTATGACTGCTGCTGCTATTACCATTGTTGTTGTTGTTGTTGTTGTTGTTGTTGTTGTTGTTGTTGTTGTTGTTGTTGTTGTTGTTGTTGTTGTTTTGTGTTGCCGCTGTTGCTGCTACTGCTATGATATGATGTTTGCTTTTATTGTTGTTACTGATGCTGTTACTGTGTTGCTGCTGGTCTTGCTTCACTGTACCAATTGTTATGACTGCTGCTGCTGCTGCTGTTGTTGCTGTTGTTGTTGCTGCTGCTGCTGCTGCTGCTGCTGCTGCTGTTGTTGTTGTTGTTGTTGTTGTCTTTATTGCTATTGTTGTTGTTGTTGTTGTCGCTGTCGCTGTCACTGTCGCTGTTGGTGCTGTCGTTGTCTTTTTCATTGTCTTTGTCTTTGTCTTAGTCTTTGTCGCTGTTGATGTTATTGTTGTCTTTGTCGTTGTTGCTGTTGTCATTGTTCTTGTTGTCGTGATGCTGATGATGATTTTTTGTTTGTTTTTGTACTTTATGGTGCATAAACATTCTCTCCTAAAACAATAGATGCCCTTTTAATCGTTTTTTGTCCCAATGGTAATATTCACCGACTCAGAACAAAGGTTAGACGTTGATAACCTCACAAACGTTCTCTATGAAAATTATAAACGCCCACAAACGTACTATGTGGAGACGGCGAATCTTCACAAACGTTCTTTGTGGAAATGCTAAACGTTCACAAACGTTCTTTGTGGAAATGGTAAACGTTCACAAACGTTCTTTGTAGGAACGATAAACGTTCACAAACGTTCTTTGTGGAAATGGTAAACGTTCACAAACGTTCTTTGTAGGAACGGTAAACGTTCACAAACGTTCTTTGTGGAAATGGTAAACGTTCACGAACGTTCTTTGTGGAAATGGTAAATGCTCACAAACGTTCTATGTAGGAACAGCGAATCTTCGCTAATGTTCTCCGTGTGATGGGTAAACGTTCACTAACGTTTTTTGTAGGAATGGCAAGCGTTCACAAAAGTTACCTTTATGGGAAGAGTAAACGTTCACTAAGTGTCTTTGCAGTGAACGGCAAATGTTCTCAAATGTTGTCAGTGGGAACGGTAACTGTTCAAAAGCATTCTGTGTGGGAAAGGTAACCTTTCATAAACGTTCTCTGTGGGAATTGTAAACATTCATAAAGGTTCCCTGTGGGAACGGTAAACATTCATAAACGTTCTCTGTGGGAATGGTAAACGTTCATAAACGTTCTCTGTAGGAACGGTAAACGTTCATAAACGTTCTCTGTAGGAACGGTAAACGTTTATAAACGTTCTCTCTAGGAACGGTAAACATTCATAAACGTTCTCTGTAGGAACGGTAAACATTCATAAACGTTCTCTGTAGGACCGGTAAACATTCATAAACGTTCTCTGTAGGAACGGTAAACATTCATAAACGTTCTCTGTAAGAACGGTAAACATTCATAAACGTTCTCTGTAGGAACGGTAAACATTCATAAACGTTCTCTGTAGGAACAGTAAACATTCATAAACGTTCTCTGTAGGACCAGTAAACGTTCATAAACGTTCTCTGTATGAACGGTAAACCTTCATAAACATTCTCTGTAGGAACGGTAAACATTCATAAACGTTCTCTGTAGGAACGGTAAACATTCATAAACGTTCTCTGTATGACCGGTAAACATTCATAAACGTTCTCTGTAGGACCGATAAACGTTCACAAAGGTTCTCTGTGGGAACGGTAAACATTCATAGAGGTTCTCTGTGGGAACGGTAAACGTTCATAAACATTCTCTGTAGGAACGGTAAACATTCATAAACGTTCTCTGTGGGAACGGTAAACGTTCATAAACATTCTCTGTAGGAACGGTAAACGTTCATAAACGTTCTCTGTACGAACGGTAAACATTCATAAACGTTCTCTGTGGGAACGGTAAACGTTCATAAACATTCTCTGTAGGAACGGTAAACGTTCATAAACGTTCTCTGTAAGAACGGTAAACATTCATAAACGTTCTCTGTAAACATTCATAAAGGTAAATATCGATAAATGTTCACAAATGTGACCTACGAGTACCGCGTTCCTCACTGTTCTCTTCGCGAACACGAACAGTTCCCCTAATATTTCTAGGAAACAATGCTCAGAGGAATTTTTACTACACACCGTGCTCACATGTGTGGCAGACTATAGTTAAACTACGAGTTACTGCACGCTAAGGTGAATTGTTGAATGTCTAATTAAGAATACTTACAAGCTAGGGCTGCACCATAAAATCGAACACCCAATGCAGATTCTACGCTAGTCATGTCCAATCCTAACGTAACGCTGTAAACTTTACTGGGAAATAAAAGTGCCTGAAATAAACTTCTACATTAATCACCAGCCAAATTTAAAAGGAGGAGTCGGAAAGATTTTGACGCAACCAGGTTTCGAACCCAGAACCTTGTGGTTTCAGGCCGAACGCTCAAGCCACATTGAAGAAATGATTAATATTGAGTTAAAGCATTGGTGGAAAATAGTTATTTTATTAAATCCATGACGGGCGTCACATTTTATCAAAAATTCTTATTCTCCTCGGAAAATGTTTAACTTTCATATTCATGTAAATGGCACATTTTATAACACACCACAGCCAGTTACTGAGCTGAGCGTTTATATCAGTGCCACATAACGAGTAGGTGCAAGGTAGTACACAACAACCAGTTGCGCAGCCTGCTTAAATATAATTGCTCTGCAAATTCATGTAATTAACAATGACCACGTAGAAACTAATTTAATAGTATTTCTAATACACCACAAGTAATTGTTTAATCTCCTCATTACATAAACAACCATAAATTGACGATAGAGGTAGGCGAGACAGAACTATCAGCCTAGGGCGCCATAAAGTCTAGATAATTTTAGCATACACTGTATTAATAACTCATTTTAAGAGTTGCACAAGGTAACAAAACGAAAAAGCATTAAACATTTTTTGGCATATATCCCAGAATTCACTGTGTTAGCATTCTAAAAATAACAATTTTATCGCGTCAATCCTTCAACCGCCATTTTACTTATGATATTAGAAACCAGTTTCTATTCAGTTTGTTTTATTAGGGACCTTCAAGTAAGTACAAATAATTAATAACTACTTTGAGAGGCAGGTAAAGATAACAACTAACCGAGAGCAAACTGAAATATAATTTTTCTCTTATAATTCTACTAGAGCATGGTTTCAGCTACCCTTAACAAACATGGTTTCAGGTACCCTCAACAAACATGGTTTCAGGTACACTCAACAAATATGGTTTCAGGGACCCTCAAGAAACATGGTTTCAGGTATCCTCAACAAACATGATTTCAGGTGCCCTCAACAAACATGGTTTCAGGTACACTCGACAAATATGGTTTCAGGGACCCTCAACAAACATGGTTTTAGCTACCCTCCGCAAACATGGTTTCAGGTACCCTCAACAAACATGATTTCAGGTACCCTCAACAAACATGGTTTCAGGTACACTCAATAAATGTGGTTTCAGGGACCCTCAACAAATATGGTTTCAGGTATCCTCAACAAACATGATTTCAGGTGCCCTCAACAAACATGGTTTCAGGTACACTCAACAAATATGGTTTCAGGTACCCTCAACAAACATGGTTTCAGCTACCCTCAACAAACATAGTTTCAGCTACCCTCAACAAAAAATAGAACAAAATGGGATTTGGTACTTTTGAGATAAATACGTAAATCCAACATGGCATCTGTCGAGGTTAAAACCTGTTATTATCTCCTAAATCATTGAGCCTAGCACGTAATACTAACTGATAATATCTATAATAAGTGACTCTCAATAAAAACCAAGCTGTTCATGTAACCACAACTGAGTGAAATATAAATAAAAAATGAAAAGATCGTTAGCGTTAGACTCGAACCCGGGTCACACATACCAGGAGGGATAACAATGCATAAGAAAATGCTTCTGAAATTTGCCAATGCCATAAACCTCTGGGTAGTTTACTGTACAGATGCTCGCTGTGGCCCAGAATCTGACTTATCTGGAAATAAAAGATCATAAAATGTTAATTATTTGGCTGTTAATTTTATTAATTGCATTACAAATTAACGTTTACAGTGAGCTAATAATAAAATGTGTACGCAAATGAAACTAAATAAAAATTAATTAAAATTAAATAAGTAAAACCAAAGCATTCTTCGAAAAAAATGAAAAAATTTGCGTAAAAAATTGGAAACAAAGAACTTCATTAATACTTCAAGGATCAACATTCTTACCAAGAGACAATTAAACTTTAAACAATGGATTTAAAACAATGAAATATATAAGCGTAAGCGTACAAAACAATAATGCAACAAATAATAATTAATAATTATTGTCAAACTAACTAATTAATTATCTACTAGTTATATCATTAAACACTGATAAAATTACTAACACCAAGATTAGTAAAAAGAAGACTTGCTAATAGAGCTGCTGCCCAATCTGCATTGAGTAAGATATGCAAAATCATTTTGTTTACTGTATCACGAAGATCAATTTGTCTTAAAGCATGATGGCTTCTAATTCTGATCTTGCCACCTAATATGTGTTATTTTTTTAATGCTGTTGGTTCACTTCATCCAAATGTGGTAACAGTGAAACACTGACGTCACAGCAGCATGCCAGACATCGCAATAGTGAAAGTCGATGGCTCCTTTTACCCTTGTTCTTTTATTTTTTTATGATTATTATGATTTTTTTTTAGTAAAACTTAATTTTACAACTTGTTCGCTTAGTTATCAGTGATTTAATTTATTTGAGAAATATCATTCGACTAACGGCAACTTAAGAAAGGTGACGAAAAACGCGAAAGAAGCTGGGAATTGAACCCGAAGCCTTGCGTTCGGCAGGCATACGTTTACAGTAGTGAAAAAAAGTTTAGATGCAATAGCATAAGTTTACACCCATAATTTGTTAAGCATAATTGATGTGCTTCGATGCACTTTGCAAATAATTTTTATACAAGTCGCCCAAGTGAAATGCAATAGTCAATTCTTAAAGCAAAACCGGATCCAATTTTAAACTGTAGGTCAAAGGTCAAAACAATCTACTCTTTAAAATATTGAAATGAAACATACAATTTTTTCAAAAATGACTTACGTGAAAGAATTATTACCTCACAAACACAATTTCACGTTCGCGCCACTAGTTCTTCGCTGTAGCATGCATTTCGCCATTTGCTAGTTAGACGGACACTAGTATCTGCATGTCGGAAACGCATAGCACGAAAAAAGCAAGTGCTGTACCTCTCAGTTCAGGTGTGTTAGTTTGTGACGAACTGAACACGTTCGACAGACCATGTATGAGCATAACGGTAAATTTGAAATTCGACTTTTTATCTTAAAACTTGCCTAGTTTTAATACAACACACGGAATATCTTACAGTAGCGCTGCACTTCAATTTTCGCTTTCACAAACACGTGCAACACGCTCGTGAAACATTTTTGCTGCTGAAAATTATGTTAGTTCGTGACGTCATCAATAGTTTTACTCGCCCTCCGTTAATTGGGATTTTGGTCATTTATTAAATTATCAGAAACGCTTTTGCAGTATTAATTGTGTTAAAACGTATACTTTTATCGGATTTGAAAATGGGGTGGTATATGAAAAATCATCCTGTTTTCTTTTAAGGGTAAGAGGTGACATTTGAAGATGGAAAACAGAAACTGTTTATTTTCCTAACTCATTAACGGTAAAACTCTTCACTGAATCTTTTGCATTTTAAGTTTATCATTTTTCTGATATTTGTTGACAAGTTTAATTTCTACAATTTTATTTCAAATAGCATCAACATAAGAGAATAAATCATGTGAACAAATCAACGTTGAGGGCTTAACTAAATATCGCCTCAGTCGGGCATGCGCCACTGCGCATGCGCGCAAGATAACATTTTCCGCGTAATAATGATAAAGATGAGGACGATGATTAATCAACGTGAATCCTATATAAGTCATGGCTGACAGACTAATATTCATTTCACCTGCCAGTAATCTACCTGTAAGCTGTTGCTGCAGCTGCTACTGTACACACGACTGGCTAGCGTTAATTGCAGGTAAGCACAGGTGGGTGACTTGCGCTCATAATGAGCAGGCAATAACAGAAAATGTACTAATTGTTTCTTTCAGAAACAAATTTTCAAGAAACTGTATTTTGCCAGTTTATAGTGCTGTACTTAGTTCGCATATATCAATAATTACGGGGAATTTTTGACCTTAAACATTTGACTACAAATCCATAGGTTTCTGGTTCAAAACCCAAGCTTGGTATTTTTTGCATTAACTAAAGGACCGTGAGTGCAGCGATATGTATCGGCATTTTAAGGCATTCACACTTCTGCGCAGACTCACAGATGCTTCCCATGTTTTAACAAAAAGCGACTATGACATGCATACACACTGGATTGTGACAGATATCAAACTGTTTGATACTGTTATTGACAAAATCTTTGCAGCTGCATAGGCAAAACTACAGTAGGTAAACAACAAAAATGGCTGAGCCATGATATCATACAGTAAAGCAGTGCGGTTATAAAAATTGTAGTTTCTCCACGTAGCCTTAAATGTATTCAAGCTCTAACTTATGTACTGCAGTCTGTAACCCATGCAGTGTGTTACATGGAGCCATAAGTCTCCAAGTAGCCATAAATGTATTCAAGCTCTAACTTATGTACTGCAGTCTGTAACCCATGCAGTGTGTTACATGGAGCCATAAGTCTCCAAGTAGCCATAAATGTATTCAGGCTCTAACTTATGTACTGCAGTCTGTAACCCATGCAATGTGTTACATGGAGCCATAAGTCTCCAAGTAGCCATAAATGTATTCAAGCTCTAACTTATGTACTGCAGTCTGTAACCCATGCAGTGTGTTACATGGAGCCATAAGTCTCCAAGTAGCCATAAATGTATTCAGGCTCTAACTTATGTACTGCAGTCTGTAACCCATGCAATGTGTTACATGGAGCCATAAGTCTCCAAGTAGCCATAAATGTATTCAAGCTCTAACTTATGTACTGCAGTCTGTAACCCATGCAGTGTGTTACATGGAGCCATAAGTCTCCACGTAGCCATAAATGTATTCAAGCTCTAACTTATGTACTGCAGTCTGTAACCCGTGCAATGTGCTAGGTGGAGCCATAAGTCTCCACGTAGCCATTAATGTATTCAAGCTCTAACTTATGTACTGCAGTCTGTAACCCATGCAGTGTGTTACATGGAGCCATAAGTCTCCAGTAGCCATAATGTATTCAGCTCTAACTTATGTACTGCAGTCTGTAACCCATGCAATGTGTAATGGAGCCATAAGTCTGCATGTAGCCATAAATGTATTCAAGCTCTAACTGATGTACTGCAGTCTGTAACCCATGCAGTGTGTTACACGGAGCCATAAGTCTTCAAGTAGCCATAAATGTATTCAGGCTCTAACTTATGTACTGCAGTCTGTAACCCGTGCAGTGTGCTAGATGGAGCCATAAGTCTCCACGTAGCCATTAATGTATTCAAGCTCTAACTTATGTACTGCAGTCTGTAACCCATGCAGTGTGTTACATGGAGCCATAAGTCTCCACGTAGCCATTAATGTATTCAAGCTCTAACTTATGTACTGCAGTCTGTAACCCATGCAATGTGCTAGATGGAGCCATAAGTCTCCGTGTAGCCATAAATGTATTCAAGCACTTATGTCTGCAGTCTGTAACCCATTCAGTGTGCTAGATGGAGCCATAAGTCTGCATGTAGCCATAAACGTATTCAAGCTCTAACTTATGTACTGCAGTCTGTAACCCATGCAGTGTATTACATGGAGCGATAAGTCTGCATGTAGCCATAAACGTATTCAAGCTCTAACTGATGTACTGCAGTCTGTAACCCATGCAGTGTGTTACACGGAGCCATAAGTCTTCAAGTAGCCATAAATGTATTCAAGCTCTAACTTATGTACTGCAGTCTGTAACCCGTGCAATGTGCTAGGTGGAGCCATAAGTCTCCACGTAGCCATTAATGTATTCAAGCTCTAACTTATGTACTGCAGTCTGTAACCCATGCAGTGTGTTACATGGAGCCATAAGTCTCCACGTAGCCATTAATGTATTCAAGCTCTAACTTATGTACTGCAGTCTGTAACCCATGCAGTGTGTTACATGGAGCCATAAGTCTCCACGTAGCCATAAATGTATTCAAGCTCTAACTTATGTACTGCAGTCTGTAACCCATGCAGTGTGCTAGATGGAGCCATAAGTTATGATTTTTGTAAAAAAATGCTTTCACAACTTTGGAAGCAAAACACTCTTACTAGGAGACTTACCTTGGACTTGTGCACGTCCCCGTTGTCTATCTCACCAACTCCTAACACTTTTCTTGTTTTTAGTCGACTTTTCAGATCTTCTGAACTGTGTTTTCTGCAAGAACATAAACAAAAGAAGTAAAAGAAAACATCATGAGAAGAATGAGGCACAAAATCTAATCTCGATAAAGTCAATTTCATTTTTGCTTTGTTTACTTTCTTTGATATCTTTGTCTCCGTTTATTTATTTACTTATTTTATCATCATAAACAACCAAAAGGTTAAATTACAGTGCAGCATAAAATTACAAAATATAAAATTTTTAAAAATAATAAGCAAGATAGAACGTACAGCAACAAGCACTATTACACAGTTACAAGATACATAAACAAAATAAATTAAAATTAAATAATAAGTCAAAACTTAAGTTTGGAAATTAAATAAACCATTTGAGCTAAAACTATTTTTAAATATCTCTGTTCTACATCTAGGTAAGACGTATTTCAAGTGGTGGTGAGTACTATATCTATGAGTATGGGCATCTGGCAATAGAGTGTGGATTTTATTATTAGGATTTTGAACTGTTAAGAACAACTTTTTACAAGAATTATGGCGACGGTTAAATAAAGGTTGAAGATTAGCCCAAATTAGAGCATTTGCCTAGTTTTCATTTGAAAAAATTATTTTCAATGAACACTTGAACTGTTTCTAACAAATCAGAGAGATTTTGTGAGAGAGGTGAGTGTCATACCTGACAGAAGCGTATTCAATAACTGACCTAATCACAGTGCAGTACATTCTTATCATATTGTTAGGAGATGATCCAGCTCTTTTCATTAGTCATAAAAGATAAATTCTTTTACTCACTTTAGTGTAAACTGAATGGACATGGATGTTCCATGTTAAATCTTCAACTATTTGTACGCCTAAAAGTTTAACCGAATCAGCTCTTTTTGTTTATTTTTGTTCGTCTGTTTGTTTTTACATTCGTTCGTTTGTTTGTCTGTCCGTTCTTATTATTTTGCCTAGATTTTATTAGTCGTTGTCCGTTAGTCACTTGGTTGACAAGTAGTTTGCTGATCAATGGTCAATTCGTTGATTGTTTTATTAGTTAGCCGGCTGGTTGACTAGTTAGTTTGCTGGTCAATTCGTTGATTGTTTTGTTAGTTAGTTGGTTGGTTGTTTAATTGGTTAATGACTAATTGGCGAGTAGGTTGGTTGGTGAGTCGGTCAATCGGTCGGTTAGGTATTCGTTGGTTGCTTGGTTATGGTTAATTTGATTGCTTGATTATTTATGGTTGATTGAATGACAGGTTAGCTGGTTGGTTTGCTCATTTCCATGCATAATACGCTTGCTTGTTTACAAAACCTACCTGCCACTGTCTCCCAAATATGGAGTTCGTTTCTTCACAGCCTCGTGGTCGGAGATGCCAGCTCGTCGCATCACCATGAGACCCAGAGATTCGGAACGCTGAAGTGGAGGCTTGGTGCGTGTGAAGAAATGCTCTCTTGCTAACATGGCGCCATTCGGTGGTGGGATGTTCTCTATACCAGCCGATGCACTGACGCCCGCTGCTTTGCCATTGTCCGTAAGCTTTGTCTGTTTGTCTTCAGACATTGTATAACAACACTAGGATTTCACACTTCCAAGATTCTAAATGTGGAGAGAACGGAAACACGGACAGCCACCTCTCGTACATGTCTCACTGTTCCTAAAAACAAAAATTACGAGATGAATTGGACTTTCAATTTTTAAGCACAAGAAAATATTCTTCACAAATAAAGGTTAAAGGATTTTTCATATACTGCCTCATTTTCAAGTCCGATAAAAGTGACATTTTAACACAATTAATACTGCAAAAGCGTTTCTGATGGTAAAATAGTAGATTTAAATCTTAATTAACGGCGGGCGAGCCCAACTGTTGATGACATCACAAACTAACACAGCACCAAAAATACTCTACGAGTGTGTTGCACGTTTTTGCGAAAACGAAAATTGAAGTACAGTGCTACTGTAAGATATTCAGTATGTTGTACTAAAACTCCCAGAAATCAAACTGGGAGCCTGCCATAGCAAAATTTTATTTGAACACGAATCACTAAGAAATATGTCTGGAAAAATATCGGTTCACGGTGATTATTTTTGCAACCCTTTCCAATTACCCTGACTTTTTACCAAATTATCTTCTCTCCTGACTTCTCCATGACTCTGCAGGACAGCCTGTATTTTCCCGGATTTTCCCTGACCGTGGGAACCCTGACGACGTGTTCAATAAAACTCTCAAAGAGTTCAAGTAATGGTCAAGTACTGCACACAGCAGCAGTGAATTTTGTATTTGCTTTTTACTGCATTTTTCCACAGGACCTTTTCGTGCTCGGCGAAATGGAATAGATGAAATTAAGAAAAAGAAAAAGAAACCATTTGCAGAACCTTTCAGTCCTGTAGACTTTGCAAGCTAATCAGTCGGCGCAGTATAACAACATTAGTCTGTGAGCAGCAGCTGGTTCAGACAGATTTACCACTTTTAAGTTGACTAATTGCACTAGACGGCACACCATAATCAAGTCTGGTAAGGGAAAATGCAAACCGTTAGGGAAGTTTCCTCTAATTCTCAATGGAAATGGCTACGAAGTTGGTTGCTTTTGATTTAATAATGAATGACGCAATAAATAGCGAATTGATTTTTCAACGACTGTTTTTCAGCAACTCTGACGGCGCGTTTGCTCATTAAATTTTGCGCAAAGATTACGAGCGAAATCGCAACGCTTACTAGGAATGATGTATCCACATTTTTAAAGCCTTTACCTCGTACTCTTTATTTTATTTCATTCTAAATTAAATCAAATTTTCTATTCTATTTTATCAAATTTTATTTTATGTCTTGTATACGAACTTTCTCATAATTATGGCAATGCAAATATATGTACTTCAATCTAGTAACTATGTTTCAGTTAAGATTCTAGTACCATTAGTCAATCTGTTTCTGTAATTCTTATGTATGCAGTTTCTGTATTTGTTCATCTATTTCATCTTCACAAACTTTTCAATCAGAATGTCATGACTATTACACCTTCACAGACTTTTCAACCAGAATGCCATGACTATTACACCTTCACAAACTTTTCAACCAGAATG
>JAQGDQ010000027.1:1024473-1078712 GCA_030141605.1 Tubiluchus corallicola | reverse complement strand
TCTCAGATGGAACTGCTTTTGATCTTCTGTCACTTATTGAGAACAACAGAAAAAGTTGAATGATTACGTGAAGAGTGCGATGAAAGTTACGCACTATATAAACTTCCAACTAAATGGATGAGTGGCTCTCTGAAAAACTCATCTGTTGTGTTTCCAGTTTATTTTTACGATAGATAGAAACAGAGAATATGGCTAAGGCAACTCTCCCTGTAACAGGTCCCTATGAAAAGGTCTGCAAATTTAATATTCATTATTCTTCAAAAATTATAAAAATGTGGTAACCATATATCTGAAGCATTCGAACATTGAGGCCTGATGACAGCATTGAAAATTCTTATTGTTATCTGTGAATTAATATCATAAGAAAATAAAGTCTGATGTAATAAATTTATACATTTCATACCTGTATCATTTATGGTATTAATACTATCCCTAAAATAACCCAAATTACCGAACTCTAAAACTAAATATTTATTTTTCTTTTACTTTCAAAAGTTTCAATCCTTAAAGCAAAAATTATATTTTTTTAAATTTTTGCCTGTTTTATAAGAAATAACTGCTTGAGTTTTATTTATATTTACAGTCGATGACCACTGATAACCATATTCAGCAAGTTATAGAATAAGCTTATTACAAGGGGGCATTTGCCATTATATTTTTTGGACAGTGCAGATAAGTGGCTGTCTGTAGAAAAATTTGAGTTTGTAGAAAAAAATTGTAAAAAAACTACAAGTGAGTTTGTAAAAGGAACCAGAAAAGGAGTCATATTAACAATAACAATAATCATTATCACTAATCAACGTCGTCATCATCATCATCATCACCATTATGATCATCACCTAGATCATCATCATGAGTATCATCAACTTCTTCGTCGCCATCATCATCATCATGATCGTTATAATAAATGTTACTAATAATGCACTATATCACTGCATAATCATCACTGCTTATAAAATTGGGCACACTAGTTCCTATAAAGGAGATGGAAAATAATTTACTCTAGGTCAATTATTTAGTAAGTATTAACTTGTGTAGCCAAGGTATTCACTGTATTTCCAAATATCGGTCAACCATTTCATAAATTCTTGAAATTACTACTCCCCCCACTTTTTTTTAAGATTTCCACGTACAGTTTGGCCTGTCAAGCCGTGATTTTAGGCTCAAACTGTATGCATCACAATTATTCTATAATGTAATTTGCACATGTATATGCTGCATTTTGTAATTTCTCGATAACACTGCATTTATTTATATTTATATTTACTTAAATGGATAATTATCTGTATTTTAATGATAATTGTAAGATGCAAAGTGGAAATGAATAAACTCTTGAACTGAATCTTAAATTAACATTGCTTTCATTGATTTGAAATAGTCTTGTTGTTATCAACGGATGTTTAAAAAATCTCTTTGGCTTATTTGAGTATACGATCATTGACAGAAACTGGATCTAATTTAAATCATGGACAGAACTTTCTGTGTTGCGCACATTGTGTGCCAAAAATGAACCCAGGAATAAGAAAAAAATCGAGTTTTGACATGAGTTAAGATTCCTATACTGTCTCGTACAGACCTAAAGCAGATACAAGACTAGTGATGCATTTTTACCACCTCCCGCACCCCCAAATATATTTATCAGCGTAACAAGAAGACACAGACTTATTTATGTACAAGGTTTTGTTTGCTCTAATCCTTGAAATTTACTAACACAGTTTTCATCATGCAGCCTTTTCTACTACTTCTCGACATTCATTATTGGATAGTGTACATTCATTAAATATTTTACCCAAGTAAGCCTGTCTATGCAGAGCATGGCAGAGACGCGTTCCCTTCGTACACATGACTTTTCAAATTATTACTTTAAAGACTTTTATTGGCTGCGCAAAATCGGGAAAAATTTAACACTATATTAAGAAAATTGTAGAATTTAACAGCTAGCACAGCATGGCTCTACCCCTGGATCAGACTGAATAAACAGTAAATGACACAAATCCTTACTGTGGACGTGCCCAAAACAATATTAGAAAAGCAGCAGAACAGCTTTCATTTGGTGCGATAAACCAGAAACAAATTTATTTTTTAAAGTAAATACTGAACAACAAGAAGAAAATATTAAGTGCAAAAATTTATCAAAAAATAATAATTAACAACAACCAGTAGTGATTAAGAAGTACGCAAGTGAGTTGAGAAAAAACGATTGTTTTTTGATTTAGTATTATGCATTTAAAATCAAAATTGTTAAACAATGTTTGAAGTGAGATTTGTAATAATATAACCGCATGGGAAATGCCAAGTTTTATAAGACTAAAAGGATTTATAGGCACAATAACAAGACAAGTGTTCAATCACATGACCAAACATGGCTCAATATGAAAGAGTAATTCTCTAAAGTGATTTGTTTGCTGAAGACAGAAATTGTCTCTCTAATATCAATCTCCTGGCGCCACCCCTGTTATCATTCAAATTAAAAAACTTCGGATTATTTTTGTCTGCTCTTTAGTATGAATAGTCTTACTTTTGCATTGCTTTCTTTGACTTGATATTGTCTTGTGGTTATTAATTATTGTTGTAAATAAATTGTCCCTTAGATCTAATTTAAATCATGGACAGAACTTTCTGTGTTGCGCACATACTGTCTCGTACAGACCTAAAGCAGATACAAGACTAGTTATGCATTTTTGCCACCTACCGCACACCCAAATATATTTGCCAGTGTAGCAAGAAGACACAGATTTATTTAAGTACAAGGTTTTGTTTGGTTTAATCCTTGAAATTCACTAACACAGTTTTCATTATTCAGCCTTTTCTACTACATCTCGACATTCATTATTGGATAGTGTACATTCATTAGTTGATGAAAATATTTTACCCAAGTATATGCAAGTCTATGCAGAGCATGGCAGAGATGCATTCCCTTCGTACACATGCTGGAGCACTGAGTGTAGCGTATGCGTAAAGTGATTTGTTTGCTGAAGACAGAAATTGTCTCTCAAATATCAATCACCTGGCATCAACCCTGTTATCATTCAAATTCAAAAACTTCGGATTATTTTTATCTGCTCTTTAGTATGAATAATCTTACTCTTGCATTGCTTTCTTTGACTTGATATTGTCTTGTGGTTATTAATTATTGATGTGAATAAATTGTCCTTAGATCTAATTTAAATCATGGACAGAACTTTCTGTGTTGCGCACATTGTGTGCCAAAAATGAGCCCAGGAATAAGAAAAAAATCTAGTTTTGACATGAGTTAAGATTCCTATACTGTCTCGTACAGACCTAAAGCAGATACAAGACTAGTGATGCATTTTTGCCGCCTACAGCCCTCCCACAAAATATTTGCCAGTGTAACAAGAAGACACAGATTTATTTAAGTACAAGGTTTTGTTTGGTTTAATCCTTGAAATTTACTAACACAGTTTTCATTATTCAGCCTTTTCTACTACTTCTCGACATTCATTATTGGATAGTGTACATTCATTAGATGACGAAAATATTTTACCCAAGTATGCCTGCCTGTGTAGAGCACGACAGAGACGTGTTGCATTCGCACACATGCTGGAGCACTGAGTGTAGCGATGCGTATGGAAGAAATGATGCACATGAGAGCTCTTCTTCAAACAATTCACTTTAGAAAATTACTCTTTCATATCGAGCCATGTTTGCTCAAGTGGTAGAGCACTTTAAATACCTCACCTCTTATCTAAACAGCTATTATTATTACACAGCCTCTCCTTTGTTATCATGGCAAAAGAGTCTGGTTTTTACCCATATATTTGCAGAAATTCAATATATTAAAATTCAAGTCTGTAAATACTCTGCTATGTTTTCTTAAATCTTTCCCAGGTATGGAATGCAGGCTTTGAAGTTTAAGTGTGTAATTGTTCTGCTTTATTTTCTTAACTCTTTCGGTGGAGTCTTTCTTTAGGCTCCTAGGCTGATTTATTGACACAAGATAATTTTAAGTAAATTTTAGAAATTTTTCACATCCCAACACAAACAAAACAAGTTCTAAGACGAATATTTATGGGCCTCGGATTTGAAAGCTCTTTCTTGTCACAGGGGTAGCAATTCTTGAGTGGTTGATTTGCCCATGAACTTAATAACATGGAAAAATATTCACTGCAAGTTTACAGAAACCTATTAATAATTTTGAATCAATGGCATATAGAATTTGAAATGATGCTGAAATGATTTACAAAAATTTCCCCCCCCCCAGCATTTTCAATTACATCTGGTTAACACAGTTTCATATGTAACGGTATCAGCAAATTTGGCAAAATGTAAATTTTTCATTGGAAAAACAAAAATGTTCCAAAATCCTTCTCAGTTATAGGGCATTCGGTTCATTCAATTTTTCTTACTTAACTATTCCCTGTGATCATTCCCAGGTGTTCAGGTAGGGGGTAAATTCAGTGTGGGTAAATTGCACAAGATGTTAAAATGTGGGAAAATATTTTCTTTACTTCCGAGCCACTTCCAGCAGTTTAACAATGCTCAAAATCAATAACAGAACTTGAATAAAACAGAATGTAAAGAGTCTTTTGTTCACGTTCCTGAGCACTTTCAGATTTCTCCGCTTTATCCAAACAGGAATTATTATTAAGCTGTCTCGCCCTTTATTATCATAGGAAAAGCTTTTACCCCAATATTTGCTATACAAACACTTTGAAAAGCTTTCAAATCTAAAAATACATTCCTTTCAATCTTAACAAAACATGTTTCCCAGGGAGATATATTATTACAAGCATAAAACTTCCAACAAAAATAATAGAACACACCTCGCTTTGATAACAAAGCTCTATTCCCAGTGCTCTCAGACGGAACTACATTTGATCTGCAGGTGGCGTGAAGAATATCTAGCGATAAAGGTTATACGACTGTTTTGCCCTAGTTGCGCCCTGTTTAAATACTGGAAAGAATGGGTTAAAAGACAGACAATATTATCAATAGACGGGAGAATCTTTTTTGTTTAGTTAATCTGGAACTCCAAGTGAAAGAGTTAGAAGAGATGGAAAGCAAATACAGACACGAAAGTCAATAGAATGTAGAAGGTTTTTTGTTTGGATAAGCTGCCTACCTGGAACTCCCAGGGGAAGTTTCAGGTAGGACTAATTTTGTGTAGGACTTTTGTTTACTATGCGAACTATTAAAAATAATAGCGACTCTAAACTTTGCCTTGAGAAGGGCATTTTAACTAAATTGTGCTGCACGATAGTAACACTTTTACAACTTATCAACATTATGTAATCTCTTTTGCCAGAGATTTAGTATTTTTAATTCTACAAATTCACGGGGTTTCACAAAAACATCAAAATTCTCAGGATTGTTTCCCAGTCAAAAATGCCTCAAAGAGGTCTATTTCATCAAAAACGCTAATTTATTATTCATGATTTATTATATAGCACTGAACTATAGCCAAAATTTAATATCTTGGTTGAGTAAAATTTGCTAAACTTCTGACGTAATGCAAATTTGCAGACTTCCTAAAACTGCAGCTTTCTGTAATATATAAAGTTCTTCTGGCTAAAAACTTTCAAAGAAATTTTAAATTCTATCTTCATCAATGATGTTAAACATGCATCGAGAGTGCACTCACATTTAAAATTAACTTAAAGAAATCAAAACATGAGAAAACTCAGGAAGAGGCACCAGGAATAGTAACGGAAAATAATTTCTTCATAATATACGACGATTTTCGAAAGTTTCTTAAAAGATCGAGAATAACCCCGAAGGTTTATGCCAAGAGAAGATATTCTACTCTTTTGGGTAAATCTAACAGGTAGTTACTTTTTGGGTAACTGCGGGCGATGTTGAACAAGTTGAGAGGTGGCGTGAAGAATATCTAGTGATAAAAGTTAGGCACTATAGGACCTTACAACTAAATAGTTGGGTGGCTGCTGAAAAAAGCACATCTCTCATATTACCTGGTTTTTCAAGGGTAGAGAGAATACAGTAAATATGGTGAGTCTAGAATGGCATAAGGAGTAACTGCCGAGCAATGGACGAATATGCTTTGCAAGCACACATTTTGCACTTATCATTGAATACAAATAAAGCAATTCTGAATAATCACAAATCATTTTTTAATAAACGAAAAGCCTTTTTAATATCAATAAATATTTATACTTTTCGTTTTTCAATATTCATATGTCTGATGTTTATTTATACTAAAATTTCAATTACGATTTACTAACTCTATGTTGCATAGTTTTATACCTTATCATCTTCATTGTATGATGTATTGTTACTCTATAATGTGACAGAGCAACTAATCATGTTGGTCGTTAATTTAATCTGATTTCTTTCTTGGCAGTTTACAGTTTTTTTCCAATGCAAAATAATCCACAAGTTTACCGATTAAATATTCCACATCAAGACTGAATCAGCTGATTTACTAAATCTGATTTCCTACTTTCCTTATTCTTTCTGAGCAGTACCTGCCAAGGTACTTAAACCCTGCTAAGTATCAGTACTTTCAACAAGATTTTGTGTCCTTTCCTCTTAATTAAAATTGACCCAGGGGTAGAGGCTTGCTGTACCGACTGCATACCAGTTTGCATTTTTCAATTTTTCTAATCTAGCGCTAAAATTTTTGCCTGATTTTGCGTTGTGCAGAAAGTTAGTATAAGTCTTGAAAGTAATAAATTGTTGAGTCATGAATCGTTTGCCAGTTCTGCGCATGAGCATTCATGTGCGCTTCACTACACTCACTGCTCCTGCACATGCACGAGAACACCTCGTTTCTGCCACGCTCTATGCAGACCCCCAGGTTTGATCAAATATTTTCACCATCCAGTGTTTGTACCCAAAAATGAATGCCAAAAAAATACATGAAATGCATGCATAATGAAAATTTCCAACAACTATTTTGGCAGATTCATGAAAATTCACGAAAATTAATGACAACTGAACCTGGTTCTTAAATAAATGTGTATTTTCATGATACACTGCCAAATTTAATTGTGAGTGGTGGCGGCGGTATAAACTACATCAGTATTCTTGTATTTTCATTTAATTCTGAGATAATTATTTTCTCTGCACGAATCTGTTCTACAGTCAAAACTAGAATTTCTTTGTCTGGGCACATTTTTGCTACAGGATTTTGTGGCACAGTGTCTGCCACACAAAATGTTCTCTCCATGATCTAAATTGCTCATAATTTCTATCAAAACATCGTTTATCGTATACTCAAATATGGCTAAGAGACCATTTATTCGCAGCATCCATTAATTATAACAACACAATGTAAAAACAGTAGTATTCATACTAAAGAGCGGACAAAAATCATCCGTTGTCATTGAGTTTTAATAATAACAGAGTTGGCGCCAGAGAGGGACAATTTCTGTCTTCAGCAAACAAATCACTTTACAGGTTTACTCTTTTCGTGTCGAGCCACGTTTGCTCTTGTGCTTGAACAATTAAAATTGTCTGTGTCTTGTTTAAACACCTATTATTATAACGCAGCTTAGTCTTTATTATGATGGTAAAACAATCTGGTTTTTCCCTCTTTGTTTTCAATGCAAATACGTCAAAATGCTTTCAAAGCTAAAAACTCAAACTCACTTATTGTGCTTATAATCCTTTTAGTCTTATCAAAACATCGTATTTCCCAGGTGGTTTTATTATTACAAGCTTTACTTCAAAGAGAAAAAATAATGGCATGTATGACAGTATGATTGATCACAGACTTTGATTTGCAAGGTTAAGCAAAAATGAAACTGGTCAGCAACTGGATTTCTGACTTTTGCTCTCAGTGAATTGGGATGCAGAAAACCACATTGTGTTGCATCTCTTTGTGCAAGATTAGTGATCGCGAATCAGTTACGTAGTTTAAAGTTTCTCATAAACAGTAAGTGATATTAAACGTGAGTTAAGGTGAAATCTAATGTGAGAGGGAGGCTGTTATACCAGAAAGTGATGGAATAATGAGAAATGTTTTTACTTCACGCTCCTTTGTAGAAAAGCTTACGTCAATTTTCCTGGAATGTCGTACACTGTTAACAGTCTTGTCTGCATTTGTTCAGCTTTCCTCTTTCCCAGGTGTGGAATGCGGGCTTTTGAAATTCAAGACCCATGTAATCACTCTGCTATATTTACTTAACTCTTTCCCAGGCGTCTTTATCTTAGTTCCCAGTCTAATGTATTGACACAAGATCTACGGTTAAATTCAGCATTTTTCACATCTTCAGCACGAAGGAGGAAAACTTGTTTTAAATAAACATTGCAGCATCTTTCAAAGCTCTTTGTGTTGAATGACTTTGAAGGAACGTTAATGTTTACACTGTCAGATATTTCTTCTAAAACTTGAGCTTTATTGTACATACTACTTCAAGACAACTTTTCTGAAATTATGACACACTCACGTCGTAATAATATGTCGAAGTAAAGATATTGGAAAATTGAGATGTTTGTGATGTGGGCTAAGTTGAAGCTGGCACATTCACAAAGGCAAAGGCTGAAGATGAGTCACTGAACTGCGAGAGGAGTCTCAGCCATGTTCGTGTGTGAAACGTCCTCTCTTTGCAGTGCAAACAACCAGGATCAGCAGCACAGCAAATGAAACCGTCACAATGAGTATCCAAGTCTCACCAATCGTGCAAGGCATGAATCCGCCTGCAATTCATTTATGAAAATGTGTTTAATGGTATTACAGCTTTATAGACATCTATACTCTTTGCGCAGACATCAGTTTTGCATGTTACATCATTATAATATAATCGTTAAAAGCAATAATTAGTAGCAGTAACTAGTAGCAATGATCAATGAGACAATAGCTGTGCCAAAAATGTTTTTAAAATATCAAACATTTGAAAAATCGCAACTCGTATTTGTGTAAACTGTTTATCGTGGGAGTTTCAAGGTTGGTCGTTACCCATAATTTCTCACGCTGCCAAAATTATTATGAAATCTGTTGAATAAATTTGAAAAGAGAGATTATTGAACTGTTGCTTGATCGCAGACAATTTGTTTTACGGATCAAAATTCTCCTTTGTGTGTTGAGGACGTGACGGTATAAACTGCATCTCAGCTTAATACTTGACAAAATTTCAATTGTTGAAGATTAAAGCCTTTGTTTGCTTTGCGTGACTCGCTTCTCGGGTAAATACTTCTCGAGATTTCACTTATTGTTAAATTCCTAGCGGGGTTGCTGATGATTAAAATTTTACTTTGGGTGTAGAATATTTACAGATCAGATTAATTTCACAAGAAATTTAATCTTTCAGAGAGTGCGTTTATACAGCGCCATTGTTCAAATTTCTGATGAAACTCCTAGGTAACATTTACTTTATGAACAACAACTGATTGTTTCTATTAAGATTTAAACAACAAAGCGCTGCATTAGGCAAACTGATTAAAGTGCAACAAAACTATTAAAATTAACACAATTATAGAAATAAAGAAACTTGATGAGTAAAGGCTGTCAAGAGTTTCTCCTGTATAGGAGATGCCGAGCTACGTAACATGTTTACAGTATTGTTTAGTTTTCGGTCCCTCCACAAAATGCTTTTAGGTGAATGGACGGCTGGTGACAATAGATCATTGGCGTCTTGGCCATTTCATGTCAATTGTGCCACGTTGTGTCTTTCTATAGAATTTCTTTATTTCTTTGACGTCACTTTGTTTGTCTTGTTTCTTAAGAACTTTTCCAGTTTGTTTAAGCGCTTATAAAGTATTTGAACCGCGAGCTACAGACAAAGCTCACGTCCTAGATATAAGAGTTTCTAAAATAAGTGATTCTAATTTCTAATAATTTAAGTCTGAGAAATAATTCTGATTGCTTTGTAGCCGCCTAACAAAGAGATGCATGAAATTTTATAATAAGCTGCTGTGATTATAGTTGTCTGCAAACATCTTAAAGCCGACATTGAATACTAAAATAAACAGAGCTGCCAGACAGCTGCATTTTCCCGGATTAAATTAAGAACTGATTACTCAAGATTCCATGAGAAAAGATTTAGCTGTTGGTTAGAATTCTCCTAGTTTTGGTTTGTCTACAGTTTAAAAAGATATGTAGAGTATTACTATAAAAGCATTGAGTCGTTATAAACAAGAACAATTTTGGTGGTGGTGGAGGTTGAGCGACATCATCTTAATTATCAACATCATTACCACTATCAGCAGCAGGAGCAGCAGCAACAACAGCAACAACAACAACAACGAGAGTACAGCAGAGCTGCAGCGACAAGGTCAAGAGTAATGAAAAAACCGTTGTTGTGAGAAAAGATTATTTTAAAAAACACAAAAGTTCACTCAATAATTAGAAAGTTGCAAAATTGTTATTGCATTAATTGGAACATCAGTGTTTATTTTGGTGAGCATTTCAAGGCTGGTCATTTCCCAGTAGTTCTCACGCTGCTAAGTTTATTTTGAAACTTGCTGAACCACTAAAAAAATGACGTTATCATTGTCAGTCAATATTAAGTTCTAGACAGAATTGCGAGGGATTAAAATCTTCCTTTCTTGTAAGGCATCATCTGTGTGTCAGCACAGTACTTCAAAAGCAAAGGACCCGCGAAATATTTTGTGCTGTAGCCTCATCCGTATATATATATATATATATATATATGTATGTATATATAACTTTAATTCACTATCACCTGGGGGATATATATATCTCCGAAAAACTAACAACAATAACCCAGACAACACCACGCCAACTTGAATCACCAATCTCAATACGCCACACCACCCACACCATACCACCTTTACATTAGCGCACTGCACCACACAACATACCCCACTCACCACACCACCCACACCACACCACACATCCACACACCACCCCACTCACACCACACCACCCACACAACTCCAACGCACTGCACCACTCACAGCATACCACCCACACCACACCACACATCCATCCACCACCCCACTCACACCACACCACCCACACCGCTCCAATACACTGCTCCACTCACAGCATACCACCCACACCACACCACTCAGACCATACTACACCACACCCACGACACTACTCCAACAAACTTCATGCACACCTTACCACCCCACCATGCCATCCACAGCACAACACCCACAGCACACCACCACCACCACCACCACCACCACACCACACAACACCCACCACATCACATGGTGATCATGATGTTGAAGGCGATGATGATGATGATGGCGGCAACAATGACGACACCTAAAGCACCAACAGCACAGCATGACAAGAAAACCATTCCAAATATTTTCCTCAAAGTCAAAACTGTGTGTTATAATAAATGCTCTTAGTCTGTTTACCAATAATCAATAATGTGTGGACATTCCACATAGTTTTGTGTCCTGCTTCCCAGATGATAATAGGCTAACAGATCTTACATGTATATCTATGACACTGTAGAACGACGGGTGACAACAATGCCTGGAACAGCCGCGAAATTTCTCAAAGTAAAAGACAATGGATGTTCCAAATAGCGTGCAGCACAGAGGGTAGAAAAAGAACTTCGAAGTACACGCCTTCCGCTTCGTCCAATATACATCTCTCCTAGGGAAACCACCAGTACTTTGTAGACCGTTTCGTCCTCTTTCTGTTTATGTGCTTATTTTCTCCCTGTTTGGGCGTCCCGCAAAATGAGTAGTGGGTATTGTTGTCCCTCCCGCGAAATCTAAATATGACTATTATACCCGTCGTTGAACACTAGACCACCCATACCTTACCACAACACCACACCAGCCACACAACACACCACACCCACCACACCACACCATCCACACCACATCACACCACCCCCATCACACTACACCAACCTGCCACATCACTCACAATACAACAACCACACCAACCCTCCACACCACTCACTATACACCAGCCACACCACACCACAGCACCCACACCACACTACACCAACATCCCATAAAACGAATTACTATGAAGAAAGTGCTTCACTTACTTCCGATGGTATCTTTTCCCTTTGCTTCTATTGTTTCTATTGAAATCGAAGATGCGCCCTAATCAAATCTTCCTGTAAAATCAGACACATCTAAGCGCCCAAAAAGAAAGGCTGTATATTTTCTCCTTCCTCTTTCCTTATTAAGATGCTAAATTGTTACTTTCCTTATACTTACTTTGTATACAAAGTGTGCGCCTGCTTATAAACCTGGAAAACCTATAGAAATGTTAGTTAAGTTATTGTTTGACAGAACCTGTATAGCAGACGAAGTAGCTGACAAATCGCAAAAATGCTGTACAAACTTTATCCTAAACACAAAGTGTTAGACTAGTAGCCATTGTTGTATGTCATTGATGAAAATACTTACTTACACTTGGACATGCAGTTAGAACTGTACTACAATTACTGCGACTAGTAATTTTAAATCAAACATTTTATAAAGATTGACATGCTTAATTCATGGCGTTAGTGGCAAATTTTTGACTATACTTAGAAATATGTTTTCTAAGTGTAATCATGCAGTCAAGCTGCCTGAAGGAATTAAAGAAGGTTTCTCATCTAACTTTGGTTTAAAACAAGGTTGGGTACTTCGTCCAGTTTTATTTTCCAGTTTTGTTAACGATCTACCAAGTGCCTATACGTTAGATTACGACCCTGTTAAATTAGCTAATGAGAAATTTAAATGTTTATTATATGCAAATAATATTTTACTCGTCTCTAATAGTGAAACCGGTTTACGTATGTGTTTAGACAAACTCGCTTCTTATAAATGGGCTCTAAGTGTTAACTTAACCAAAACTAAATTAATTATCTTTAATAAATCAAGCAAAATCTTAAAGGACGAACTCATTTATTTTAACGCCAAATTAATCGAAAAAAGTCAAAAATATAAATGTATAAATACATTAGCATTGATTTCCGAGCATCATCAGAACAGTATACTCATGCTGAACAATAGGGAAACTCTTACAATATGAATGTGCCGATTGATTGATCTCCCTTGTTGAGTCCATTATCACACATGGAGCCCCACTGCCTTTAATACTGAAAATTCATTTTTTCGTGACACTCTCGGAGCAGATTTTGACAGATTAAAAAGTGAATTTGTTCAGTTAAAATTTTGTAAACAGATATTACGAGCAGAAATGGGTATATACCCAACTAGATTTACCCAATTTAGATGGCTACATATACTGGAAAGACCCTGCAGTAGTCTAATTTACAATGCATATATAAACGGTAAACAAAAAGATTACGAAAACGTGTATAACTGGGTCTCGTTCATTAGGAATATTTTGTACAAACTTGGGTTTGAGCAAACTTGGATTAATGAAGGTACATTAAGTGCTCGCAGATTGTTTTATTGCATTAATAAGAAGGATTTATAGAGACAACCATGATGACAGGGTAACAAACTTCGAACTTATAGGCTCTTCAAAGAAGGGAAACGTTGTTTATGAAAATATTTTAAAAATATTGCCTCTTTTTGCAGTTATGCCTGTAAGTGAACAGTTAATTTGTATTAATGGCCTAAGAGATGAGAACCCTAGTAACAAACTTTATATACGACAGTATTAAAAAAAGGAAAGAGAAAGAGGATGGCACATAACTTTAATTTGAACAAGCAGCCTAAAAAATGTATTCTCATCATCATTGTTTTTATGTGATATCATTGACACCACCTGCAACAAACAAATCCCACCACACTACACAAAACCCCTATCACCCCCACCAGATTATTTACACCACATCACAAACACCACACCACTCAGACCACACTACACCACACCCACCACACCACACAACACCCACCACATTACATGATGATCATGATGCTGAAGGCAATGATGATGATGACGGCGGCAACAATGACGACACGTACAGCAGCAACAACAGCACAGCATCACAACAAAACCATTTCAAATATTTTCCACAAAGTCAAAACTGTGTGTTATAATAAATGCTCTTAGTCTGCTTCCCAGATGATAATAGGCTAACAGATCTTACTTACATGTATATCTATGACACTGTAGAACGACGGGTGACAACAATGCCTGGAACAGCCGCGAAATTTCACAGACTCAAAGACAATGGATGTTCCAAATAGCGTGCAGCACAGAGGGTAAAAAAATTACTTCGAAATACACCCCTCACGTTTCGTTCAGTATACATCTCTCTCAACAAAACCTTCAACATTTTGTAGACCGTTTAGTCTTCTTTCTGTGGGGGCGCTTTTTTTCCCAACATGCCCAACTTGCACAAATTGAATTTTTCTAGACACTGTTTGAGCAGTTTTCTGCAAACTTTGCGTTTTGGGATCCGAAAAAACGCCCGTCACGGGGCACCGAGGCACTCCCCCGAATTCTTTGACAATGTCACCCACCGTTGAACGCACTATTAAACCATTACTGGCACTGTTCCTGTTCTCTACCAATAAGAGGCATAAGTTTTGAAAAAAAACGGCCGAAAAATGGCAATTTTGGAGGTTTTTCGCCCCCCGCTTCTCACGGTGGGACAGAGTCAAAAAATAAAACCCCAATTGTAGATCTGTTGGTCAGGACCTTTAGTTTGATGTATAGAACGTCGAGAATGGTACTGTCATTGGAGCTGTGGCCTCGCCGTTTATATATATATATATATATATATATATATATATATATACAACCAAAATTAATACATAGACTAGCGAAACCCCGCAAAAAGAATATAGCACATAATTCAAGACACAATCACACAACCCACACCACACCACTCCACCAGCACCACACACACCACATCATCAATACCACACAACACCATCCAGACCACACTAAACCACGCCCATCAAACCACCCACTCCATTCCACCAACACATCCCACACACCCTTCCACCTCATCACACCATCCATAGCACACCACCACCACCACCACCACACTGCACAACTCACACAACATCGCATGGTGATTATGTTGTTGATGATGATAATGATGGTGGCAACGATGACGACTGCTATTGCACCAGCACTTACAGCACAACATCAAAACAAAACCATTCCAAACATTTTCCACAAAGTCGAAACTGTGTGCTACAATAAATGCTTTTAGTCTGTTTAGCAACGATCAATAATGCGCGGACATTTCATATAGTTTGTTTGCTGCTTCTCAGAAGATAATAAGCTAACAGAACTTATTTTTATTTATGCAGCGTTCTACCTGACGAGAATCTGCTGATTACTTCGCAGCAGCAGAACAGTCTTATTTTTGTTTTGTAACAATTTGTTGTAGCTAAACAAGGTTTTGCAAACTCTTCCCGGCAAAAAAATAATGAGAGTAGGATGTATGACTTGCAGTAGAAGACAGAACAAAAACTTAAAGAGTGAAAAAACTTTGCTAAAAGATTTTTATTAAAAAATTCTTCAAGATTATTTGGGAACATTTTTGATAGCAAATTTCTAGCATGCAAAAATTTTGGGCGCAAAAGTTTTCTACTAGGGAACACAGAAAGTATCGAGACATATTGCACAGCAGCTAGTAAAGTTAGCATCGCCCTAGCTGCAGAGCATTAGGGACTATTGTTGACAGGTTAGCTACTACCCAAGCAGCTGTTCGCGCACGGGTGTGTAGCAGAAGAGATAGCTTCACCAAAACCAGGCCCATCGAGGACGCTCATTACAGTAGTGAATTGCAAAAACACAAATAGAAACTGTGAGATATCTTTTTTTATATTATCCGATGACGCCGCTAAGTAATTATGTCAACATTTTAAGATTCCTGTGTGAATTAACCACCAGGAAAAAATGCCTGTGAAAGGGTTAAGATATAATTCTCTGAAAATACACTATTTTTTTAACTTCTATTCAATTTTCTGATGGCAGTTATCGGGTCATGATCTGTAGTAGCAATTACAGGTACAGAAGCTGATATGATGGTTGACTCAGCATTCGTATAAATTAGAGTGAACGTGCACTGGCTACTCTCGTTGGAGCATAAACTACTTGCTTGAATATTAAACTGAAAGATTCCTAAATTGCAGACCACAATCTGCAGTCATTAGCTTCCTTTCAAGGACTTATATCTGTGTTCACATCTCCCATAAAGAACACGTCATTGCCCTCCGCATAAATTCACTCCATAATCTCCTCAAATCTATTAAATTAGTTAACATTTGAACTAGGTGGACGTTATATAAATCCAACTAAAAATGGTGCTGATCTTGGAAACCGGACTTCTATCCACATGACTTCAATTTCTGCCAATCTATTTCTATTTGCAAATCTGGTTTTTCAGGCTTGTCTAATTTGTGCACATCATATACTCCCAAAAAGCACAAATGGGTCTCCCATAATTTTCTTTAGCGGTTTTTTTTGCTTCTTTAACTTCAAAAGAGAAAAAACTGAAGCAAGCCATAAATAAGGCCACCCACCATCTACTTAAGAGTCAGACGCAGAAATCTTGAACCTAATAACTACAATATTCAAACACCATGTACTAAAATAGACAGAAATGACAGTTTTGGACACTTTCCCAATTGATAAACAAAGAATCAAAGAATAAGCTTTTTAGCAAACACAGCTAAACAAAATGCATAAAGTGCAAAAAGTGTTTTTGTGTTTAAAGCAGAACGGCAATTGTTTCTTCACCTTCCAAGTTCAATTGTTATATAACTCGCAGTTTTGTAAAAAATACAGTTTTATTACTATTTAATAGATAAAAAATAGTTGTGAAATATGGTCTAAACTCCAGATTTTCATTAAACTTCAAATGTCCAAATAATATAGTCTTTGTTTTTTATAATATTTTGCAACCATTGAATCCCAATGTATCCTCTAGGATACAGGCTATATTTATAACGCAGACACAGTAAGAAAAATGACATTTGGAGAGTTCGAGGATGGCATTTTCAAGCTTTCGGTTCTGCAAAAAACCGTTAATCACTGTTGATACGAGGGTGAAAATCATCCACATGTCACCCCCCTCGTTTCATCAGAAGCATTTGCTTTTGCGGTCTCCGAGTGTAGCATTTTCCGCCCAATCTGGTTTGTATCGGCTTCAAATCGAAACGCTACACGAACCAAGCCCTGCCGATGATGTTTACTGCTCTATTCGTACAATTAGTAGATAGTTGGCCATGGTTTTGGCTGCCCGGATTGCTCTGCCTCGTCCGTTGCTCTGCCATCGTATGGCCTATGGTGGTCATTAATTTTGTAGATCCTCTGAGCATATTACTACGCGATTTTTTGGTAGATGTTTTTTGACGAATCTGTACATCTCGAGTCCCTTGACATAGACGATAGTGTTTCTGCTAGTTTGTCGTAGAATGCCGTCTAACTCTGAATAGTCCAACATTCCCTCCTCCCACCAGGCGCCGCGTATGTGTTTACTCTGATAGTTGTAAGTGAATCGCTTGTAGTGGGGATGTCGATGCCATGGGTGAGGCGGTTTGAAGCTGTAACTGTGATATATGCCAGTTTGTATTTCGTGAATTATAAAATTTTTGACTTGGTATTCTTCTTCCACGTGCTGGAAGGCATCAATGGTTGGAGCAATGTCCGATTCATTCATCTGTGGCAATCGGTTCGCAGACTATGACGATATTCTTCTGATTGTTTTCGAAGAGCAACGACTTGACTTTCTCAAAGGCTTATTTCTGTGGCACTCTATTGCCGCTGTTGCTGTTGCCACCAATCTTGTACGGATGGATACGTTTGCCTCTGTGTGCAGGTTCCTACAGTCGTGGATGTTGTTGTTGATGTTGTTGCAGTTTGGGCGGAGCAGGCGAAATTTGGAAATCCTGCAAGAGAAAAAAACATGTGACTTTTAGGTACTGGAAAATTTTTTCAACTTTTTAGGAGCAGATGCCAGAATGAAGGAAACCACAGGCGGGGGCAAAGGGGGTGGAGCAAACATGTCGGCTATGCCCTCATCTTCTTCTTTAGCCAGTTGTATTTTCAATCTTTTCTCTCCAATTCTTGTTTGCCGTTCTCACCGTAGCATTGTTGCTGCTGTTGCTGCTGCTGTTGTTGTTGTTGTTGTTGTTGTTGTTGATGATGTTGCCAGGGGTGTTGGTGGTGGCATCGCTAGTGGCGGTGGTGGTGGTGGTGGTGCTACTATGGTCGCCATTGTATCTTCGCTTTATATCTTCGCTATTCAACTCTTTGCATAATAATAATAATAATAATAATAATAATAATAATAATAATTATAATAATAATAATAATAATAATAATAATAATAATAATAATAATAATAATAATAATAATAATAATAATAATAATAATAACAATAATAATAATAATAAGCTTTTTATTTATCTTGCAACACACGCACAGTTATAATACAATTAATTTGCCCATGAGCTATCATGTGCGACGTTGCTTCCATGCATGCATTGCTACATTCACTGCTCTAGCATGTGTGAGAGTGCACCTCGTCTCTACCGTGTACTACATAGACCCACATGTTTAGGTAAAACATTTGCACCAGCCATGTACACTAGCCATGATAACAACAACAAAACACTGGGAATAGAGCTTTGTTAACAAAGCACAGGTGTGTTCTATTATTTTTGTTGGAAGTTTATGCTTGTAATAATATAGCGCCCTGGGAGACATGCAATAAGATGTTTTGTTAAGATTGAAAGGAATGTCTTTTTAGATTTGAAAGCTTTTCAAAGTGTTTGTATAGCAAACATTGTGGTAAAAGCTTTTCAAAGTGTTTGTATAGCAAACATTGGGGTAAAAGCTTTTCTTGTGATAATAAAGGGCGAGACAGCTTAATAATAATTGCTGTTTGGCTAAAATGAAGAAAACTTTAAGTGCTCAGGAACGTTAACAAAAGACTCTTTAGTCTTTACATTCTGTTTTATTCAAGTTCTCTTATTGATTTTGAGCATTGTTAAACTGCTGGAAGTGGCTCGGAAGTAAATAAAATATTTTCCCACATTTTAACATCTTGTGCAATTTACCCTCACCTGAACACCTGGGAATGATCACAGGGAATAGTTAAGTAAGAAAAATTGAATGAACCGAATGCCCTATAACTGAGAAGGATTTTGGAACATTTTTGGTTTTCCAATGAAAAATTTACATTTTGCCAAATCTGCTGATACTGTAACTTATGAAACTGTGTTAACCTGATATTACTGAAAATGCTGGGGGTGGGATAAGTTTGTGTAAATTATATCAGCATCATTTCAAATCCTGTCTGCCATTGTTTTAAAAGGATTAATAGTTTCCTGTAAACTTACATTGAACAAAAATATTTTTCCATGTTATTACATTCCTGAGCAAATTAGCCACTCAAGAACTGCTACCCCTGAGAAAAGAAAGAGCTTTCAAATCCTAGGCCCATAAATATTCGTCAGAACTTCTTAGCAAACAAATATTTTGCTAACCTGTATCATACTAATACAGACACATTTTTGTATGTTTGCTTGCTTATCTTTGTGTTAGTTTAGAATTGTCCAGCTCTGGCAGAGATCTGTTTCCTATGAGCGCATTCTAGTTTTATAATAGAAATCAACTGCATCCATGTAACATTATGTGCCAATTTTCCCGTGCCATTTTTATCTGCACCGTTTTTGTTGTACAGAGTTGCTGCTATTGTGGCTGTTATTGTCATTGTCATTGCTGCTTTTGATGTTGCTGCTGCTGTTGTTATTATTGTAAAACAAAAACAAGGTCATTCTAAGTGTGACAATGTTGTAGATATAATCCATGTACTCAAATTTGTGACATAACTTTCTTACATATGTTCAGGCATTTTTTGTTACATGGTGGTTATTGACAGTAAAAAATGAACAATGAGAGGGCAGGAAAAACTGCTCTCACTAAGCAGCGATTACGTTATATTGTAGCTGTTACATTAGTTGAAATTTTGTACAGTAGATGGCTCAGTGGTATTACCCTAAGCTATTCAGCCAATTGGAGCATCTGCCATTGCTAGACACGCATGCTGTCAATCACTCTTACCGATGAGGTGTCATGTGCATCGTTGCTTCCATGCTCGCATCGCTACACTCACTGCTCCTCTGCCACACTCACTCAACGTCTCTGCCACGCTCAACACATGCTGTCTGTTTGGGCAAAACTTTTTCACCTTCCATTTACAATAGCCAAATATAAATGTCAAGAAATTAATAATAATAGTAATAATAGCGATAATGATAACAGCAACAAAATCACTTTGAAAATGACAATGATAATAATACCAGAAACAAACAATGAATAACATTTTAAAGTGAAAATGTTGGAATGTAGTCTGCACTTTTGAACAACGAAATAGGCCCTTAGACTGCTGTATGCCACTGAATTTTGTCTTGGTCAAGGCAATCCAAAGTCATGATAATATTATACTACACATTACAATAATATGCATAAATAAAAGTGCAGGTTTAGATGGCAATACCATCTTTTGATAGAGCATAGCATGACAATAAAAGATACGTTGACCCAATATAGACATCCAATAGCATTGTTTATAAGACGTAATAGAAGTTAGTGTTTTCTTTCAATAAGATTAGTCTGTCACTTTCAGTATTTCAAGAACTTTATATTAGTTCAAATGATCACTGTTAGTTGTGTTCTAAAACCTCCAATTACTTTTGGCGACAATTATTTTTGCAGACAATTTTCAAGGACAAAGGAACAGGTGTTATACTGAATTTCCTCTATCATTGAGAAACCATGTAATATGAGAGATAAGCATTTTTGGAGCAGCCACCCATCCATTTAGTTGTAAGGTCCTGTAGTGCATAGCTTTTATTGCTAGATACTCTTCACACCACCTCTCAAGCTAATCCTTAACTTTCAAAAATAGTTCTGTCTGAGTGCACTGGGAATAAATAGGTGTGCTATTATTTTTGTTGGATGTTAATGCTTGTCATAAAATATCCCACTGGGAGACAGGGAATCTGATATTTTGTTTTAATTGAAAAGACAACTTTCAATATATTTATAAAGCAAACACAGAGAGAAGAACTCGTTTTTGTTCTTATGATACTAAAAGGGTGGTACTGCGTAATAATGACTGTTGTTTAGACGGAGCAAGTTTTAAAGAAGTGCTTTGTCATTTGAATGAATTCAAATTCTGTTATTGATTTTAAGCATGGATGGATGAATTGACTCGTGTATTGTGAAGCAAAGAAAAATATTTTCCGACACTTAAGATTCTTATTCAAATTAAAGAAACTTGAACACCTGGCCAGGAAAATATGCCAAGGAAAAGCTTATAGAAAAATTGAATTGCTCATTCAATAAATGTTATTGAAAATAAATCAGCGCTAAAGCTATTTTTATTCCTAAATATATTTCACATTTTAAAATTGAGTTTAAAATTGATGAATGAGATTCCTGCACATTCTGACGTAAAGAAAATTATTTTTCATCATTTTAAAATTTGTCTGAAACGATAAAATATTATTAAAACATGTGTTATTTCAAAGAAGAAACAATTTTGCTACAATTTTTTTTTGTTGACAAAGCCACATATTCTTTAGGAAGGGCTTGATACTAGAGTTAAACGTAGCTTCTATTTGCTCTTGTAAAATCCATAGCAATCACAATTTCGCGTGGATGCTAAGTGTTTTGTAGAGACGCAACAAAAAACTATGGCTGACTTTAACAGAATTATTTTCAAAATAACTGTTTTAGATGAGTAATTAGCTTGCACCATTTTTAGCCTACATCTCAACTTCAACATGGATTATCTCAGCTTAGGAATAGCATAGAGCTACAAGCTTGGTATCAAAATGATCCTCATGGAATGGAAATTCAGAATATGTGAATAGCTGGAAAAGCTTCATTGCCGACTTGTGGGGAAATTTTCAATGCAAGCACACACAGTGAATTTACTGTTTGGGGTATTTCCACTGTGTGAAACAAACACATTTCTGTTTACAAAACATATATACAATTCAAAGATATATGTAAATACACAATTACAAATACAATCAATTAGCAAAACGTTTAGCAGACTTTATGCAGTTCTGCAAAAAATTGAAGAAAATGCCACTGGATTGACGACCCGGGGCCGGATTCCAAAAAAACTCTAACGAACTAACCGTAACTCTATCACTGTTTAAATGGCTATGGCTGGTGTTTTTGTAAAACAGGAAAAGGCTAATAGTAGAGTATAGAAATTTAATAAGTAGAGTTCGTATTTTTCAGTGTAATTAATTATCTGCTAGGTCTTTTATATAGTCAAAATTTTTGAGATAACATAGCAGTGTTTTTCTTTCTGGCAGCACCATATGTTTACCTTACCAAACAAGAAGTGGTCCAAACATCAAAATTAATTGCAGCCAGCAGCTATGTAAAGTCATTTTTGAAACGATTTGCTAAAGAAATTTCGTAGTTTGAGGACATTCTGTGTGGCAGGAACTTGAGCTGTTTAAAATAAGTGATTAAAGTTAAAAATTTTTGAAGATGAAAGTTTACAAGATTGAGCAAGTGAAGATGAACACTGTAACATTGCTGTGCCATCCAACGTACTCATCGTTGAAGTGTCACATATGCATTATTGATCTGTGTGTTAAATTTAAGTGAACTATATATGTGTGTGTGTGTGTGTGTGTGTGTGTGTGTGTGTGTGTGTGTGTGTTTGTGTGTGTGTGTGTGTGTGTGTGTGTTTGTGTGTTTGTGTGTGTGTGTGTGTGTGTGTGTTTGTGTGTGTGTGTGTGTGTGTGTGTGTGTGTTTGTGTGTGTGTGTGTGTGTTGAACACCATGATCCAACATTGCCATTTGGTATTGTTTTATTTTCATATCTCCATCACATTAGCTATTTCAGGAGCACTTTTCATGTCAATGTTTACTGTTTTGGCACTAAGGTATTACTAAGATCAAGGTCTGATGAGAGAGGGGCGTGGGGGTCAGTGACCCATGACACAGGTGTTTTGGGGGGCTTAAAGAAGATTAAGGACACAACCAGGGTTTTATTTAGCAAGTTCTGTAAAAGTTTTTTTTATAAAGTCTGCCCTGGGATAAAAACCAATGCTGATGCTAATTGCGATCGGGAAGGCTTCCTTATGCCGATAATTGTCAGTTATCATTTCAAATTACTCGGCTTTTCGTCAATTTTCGAATGAGTTTAATTTCAGCTAAAAGCAGTAAAAATAGGAGTAGCCCAACGAGAAATTTAAAGCAATAAATCACACGGTGAAAACTTTGTCAATAGTTTTGTATTCTCTCGGCTGCTCTTCCTTTAGTATTTTCACATGTAACTATTTGCTTTGTACAAGAATGCAGACGAATTTGTCCTTGGGTCATAACAAGAATTTTTTCTTGGGTCACAACTAGAATGACTATTCATACTAAAGAGCAGACAAAAATAATCTATTTTCACTGATTATTGATAATTAAAGAGATTGATGTCTGAGGGGCAATTTCTGTCTTTAGCAAACAAATCACTTTAGAGAATTACCCTTTCATATGAACCCATGTTTGGTCATGTGATTGAACACACAAAATTGTCTGTGTTTTTCAAACACCTATTATTATGCAGCTTCGTCTATATTGTGATGGTAGGGGTACAGAAACTGTTTATTCTACTCTAAAATGCTTTGAAATCTGAAAACTTAAATTCAGTTATTGGAGTCCTTTTTAATCTTATCAAAACGTGACATTTCCTAATCGGTAACATGAGGAGAAACCTTCACTATTAGGACATTACTTCAAAGATTGCATTTTAGTTTTGAGTTAAAATAAGTTATACTAAATCTATCTAGAATCATTTTTCTCTACAAATTTACGTACCCAATTTGTTAAATGTTATTTTTTCGCTAAATTTTGTGCAGTTACAATTTTGTTCTTGTAGTGCGATTTTTGTACTTTATAGAATAAATTTGTTTCAGGATTATACTTTATAGAATAGATTTATTTCAGGATTATCGCACCATCTTGTTAATATTGGTTTTGAGTGCATCAAGAGTACGGTTTTGTTTTATATATTCTTAATTAAGTTTAACCCAGGTATAAAGCCACACTGTAACAACTTAATGGCAGTTTGCATTCTACAATTTTTTAACATAGTATTAACATTTTTTTCCAATTTCTATAGTGCATAAAAGTCACTAAAGTAACAATTTGTTGAGTCATAAATCATAAAAAATTGGCTGTGTACCAGTTCTGATTCAGTTGTTCCCTTGCAAAGAATTTTCTATAGTAACATATTGTACCTGTTTCTTTATTTGTGATTTTGTACACTAGATGGCTGACAGACATTACCCGAAACTATTCAGCCAATTGGAGCATCCGCCATTACTAGACATGCGTGCTGCACTCCTGCGCTGTCAATCACTCTTACCTATATGCTCTCGTGTTGCTTCCATGCATGCATTACTACACACACTGCTCCAGCATGTGCGAGAGAGCAGTTTATCCTTGCTGTGTTCCACACAGACCCACATGTTTTGGTAAAATATTTTCTCTATCCATGTACACTAGCCAAAAATGAATGCAGGGAAATGTCCGTTTTCATCCTAATGTTCCTGTTTTGGTACAAAGGTATTACTGAAAACCCCAATGATGGGAATAAATTTTGCAGACATTTTCATAGAAACCTGAGTTGGTATAACTGTTTGTATATTTCTATGTTCTGTAAAAAATAACATAATACATGAACTTGTCACAGCAGCCACCCATCCATTTAACTTCCTCCCTTGCTGCTTTTCAAGTAAACCTCTCAACTTTTCAATTATTGTCAGTTAGCGACAGAAGCTCAAAAGCAGTTTCGATTGAGAGCTGGAATTAAATCTTCGTTATCAAAGCACAGGTGTGTTCTATTATTTTTGTTGGAAGTAATGCTTGTAATAATATATATCCCTGGGAAACATGCAGTAAGATGTTTTGTTAAATTTGAAAGGATAATAATGTGTTTTTAGATTTGAAAGCTAGTACTGCAAACACAGGGCTCAAAACTGGCTTTTCTTATTATGATAATAAAGGGAGAGACCGCCTAACAATGATTGCTGTTTGGATAAGATTGAGAATGTTTTAAGTGCTCAGCCACCTGAACAAAAGCCTCTTTGTAAGATGGTGAAAGTTTTAAGTGCTCAGCCACATGAACAAAAGGCTCTTTGTAAGATGGTGAAAGTTTTAAGTGCTCAGCCACCTGAACAATAGGCTCTAATTTTCAATATTTTGCATGGGAAACGTAGTCCTACTCCAAATCATTGGTGATTATTATATGTCTTTCTTAACTGCAGCAAAGTATTTGCATTCCATCTTTTGTTAACTCTTCCTATGGGAGTTCCATTTAGGCAGCTTAACCAAACAAAAATGCTTCTGCATTCTATTGACATTTTTGTGTTTTGATTTCCATCTTTTGTTAACTCTTCCCCTGGGAGTTCCAGCTTAACCAAACAAAAAAGCTTTTGTATTCTATAGAAATTCTTGTCTGTATTTGCTTTCCATCTCTTCTTACTCTTTCACTGGTAGTTCCAAGTTGTCAGCTTAATTAAACAAAAAAGCTTCTCCCGTCTATTGATAATATCGTCTGTCTTTTAACCCATTCTTTCCAGTATTTAAACAGGGCGCAACTAGTTTACTTAAGATTTCTGAAATATGTGAAAACATTTTCCTGAGTTTAACACAAAGAAGTAAAACTGTTCGACTCTGTTTAAAAACTTCTAGACTAAGATTAAGACTTTTCGTATGAAAGTGGTAATTATAGCCCACACGGCTATCCACAAGTCTAGGGCCCCATCTCTCTATGTTTTAGTAAAATATATTCTCCATCCATGTGCACTAGCCAAAAATGAATGCGGAGAAACGTCTGTTTTCATGCTAATGCTCGCTGTTTTGGTACAAAGGTATTACAGAAAACCCCAATGATGGGAATAAAATTTTGCAGACATTTTCATAGAAACCTGATCTGGTAGAACTGCCATATACTCTGTTTCCATGTTTCTATGTACTGTAAAAAATAACACAATAGACGAAGTTGTCACAGCAGCCACCCATCCATTTAGTTGCGAGTATCTGTAGTGCATTACTTCCTCTCATGCTACTTATCATGTAAACCTCCCAACTTCTCCATTATTGTCATTTAGCGACAGAAGATCAAAAGCAGTTTCGTTTGAGAGCTGGAAATAAAGCTTTGTTATCAAAGTGCAGGTGTGTTCTATTATTTTTGTTGGAAGTAATGCTTGTCATAATATATCGCACTAGGAAACATGTTTTGTTAAGATTGAAAGGAATGTGTTTTTAGATTTGAAAGCTTTTCAAACTGTTTGTATGGCAAATATTAAGCTAAAAGCTTTTCTTGTGATAATAAAGGTAGAGACTGCGCAACAATAATTGCTGTTTGGATAAGACGGAGAAAGACACCTGAACAAAGGCTCTTTATAAGATAGAGAAAGTTTTAAGTGCTCAGCCACCTGAACAAAAGGCTCTTTATATGTGGAATTCTAAGGTTCAAGTTCTGTTGTTGATTTTGAGCTGGGATAATTGCAGAGAGTGGTTCTGAAGCAAAGAAAAATATTTTCCCACATTTTAACATCTTGTGTAAATTAACCTCAGCTGAACACATGGGAATGACGCCAGGGAAAGACTTCTCAGCGTCATTTCAAATTCTATCTGCCATTGTTTTAAAAGGATTAATAGTTTCCTGTAAACTAGCAGTGAACAAAAATATTTTTCCATGTTATTACATTCTTAAGCAAATCAACCACTCAAGAACTGCTACCCCTGTGAAAAGAAAGAGCTTTCAAATCCGAGGCCCATAAATATTCGTCTTAGAATTTGTTTTGTTTGTGTAGGGATGTGAAAAATTTCTGAAATTTACTTAAAAATATCTTGGAGCCTAGGAGCCTAAAGAAAGACTCCACCGAAAGAGTTAAGAAAATAAAGCAGAAAGTTTTCAAAGACTGCTTTATGCACTTGGGAAAGATTTAAGAAAATAAAGCAGAACAATTACACACTTAAACTTCAAAGCTTGAATTCCATACCTTGGAAAGATTTAAGAAAACATAGCAGAGTATTTACACACTTGAATTTCAAAGCCTGCGTATATAATGAATTTCTGCAAAAATATGGTTAAAACCATTTTCTTTTGCTATGATAATAAACGAGACGCTGTTTAATGATAATAGCTGTTTAGATAAGAGTTGAGGAATTTAAAGTGCTCTACATTACGATCACATTACACCAGCCAGATCACATTACACCAAGCCACATAAAATCGACAACATCACATGGTGATTACAGTGTAAATGACGATGATGATATGACATCTACAACACAAACACCAACAGCAGAGTATCATTGTGAGACCACGCAAAACAATTTGTACGAGGTTGAAGCTGTATGCCGCAATAAGTGCTTTAGACTGCCCATCAATGATCAATAATGCACAGACATTCTACATGGTTTTGCTTAATGGTTCTCTTTTGGTTATATGCAAACAGATATAATTTACATGTACAAATGATAGTGCAATGTTGGATGACGACAATTCCTGTAATAGCCTCAAAATTGATGAAACTCAAAGACAATGGATGTTACAAATAGCGTGCAACACAGGGGTGTTGAAATGCCACCCTTCAGTTTCCTCTAGTGGACCTCGCTCTCAATGATGCCTCCACATCTGATATAATTTCTCGCACTCTTTCCGGGCATGCACTTGTTTTTTCCCCAACATGCCCAAACAGATGACAAATTGAGTTTACCTGGAATCTGTTTCTGCAGTTTTTCGCAAAATTTGTGTCAGAAAAAATTCCGTTGCGGGACATTGTGACCTACCCGCAGATTTTAATATGCCATCTACACCAACCATTGAAAGGACTCTCCAACCATTGCCAGCAGCAACTTTCGGCCCATTCCCGATCTTTGAAACTAAGAGGTACAGCTCTTTGGTCTCACACGATGTCTTATTTTAAGTATGTAATGAAAAGTATTGCCTTGTAGAACTGCCATAAACTACACGCAAGCAGAATCCAGTGGCAATTAATGAACCAGTTGTTTGTTAAATTACAAAATCATGTACTTCACATTTGCTTCTGCTTTAATTAAGTCTAGTTAATAAAATTATACTAAAGCTTTAGGTAACCATGCAGTTGTCTTAGAAGAACGTTGTAACGTTCTGGATGTACAGGCTAGTTTCCCAGTGCATTCAGTTCTCGATTGATTCTCATCAATTCGGTTCATTGTCGAGCAAAACAGAAAATAACTATGTACTCATTAAAACCCCAAGCCTGTCACCAAAGAGTACCAGTCACTTTCAAGAGAGGGCGGTGGCGCCACTAATTACACAGTTGGAAAATATGAGGTTTAAAATGGTTCAGATGGGTTTGTCTGAATGGTATAATTCATTTTGAGCAAATTTAAAAAATAAGAAACTTTTTATACAATATTTATAAGGAATAATTTCAGCTTTATTAAGTCAGTCATTAGTCATTCGCAAAATCATCCCAACAGAAAAGATTATTATCCCATCTTTAAACAATTAACATGCGCAAATCAAAGTAATTAAATAAGATAATCGTAGCATTCACAAAATGGACATTATCAGGTCAAAGAGAAACACAGGCAAAAATTCGTAAAGTTTTAAGCAGTGTGGACAAGCTACAATGCAATAATCACAATTACAGTTACTAGCCAAACCCTGCAAAACTACCCTGCATATAAAACCACAAAGACACAACATTACACTGCGTCACACCACTCACACCACATATGCCCAATACATCATCCACATCACACCACCCGCACCATACCACCTACACAATGTCTGCAGCACCATGCTGAACCCACCACACCAAACCAATGTCATAATTATGATGACGACGACGGTGATTTTGGTTATAACGATTATGACGGTGACGCCTACAATACCATCACGGGCAGCACAGCAGTATTGCGAAGGTTGAACTCTAACTCTTTGACATGGCAAATGCTATTAGATCAGTAATAGCACCAATGATCAGTATAATGAAAGGGTATTCTGCGTGTTTGCAAACTGTTCCTTTTGATCATAAAGGACTATCATTGTAGTTCTTCATTATAAGAGCCAGGAGCAGCTTCTATTGAGGCTAAATTCTAGGCAGAGTGCCATGGAATGACGTCAGGACACTGGCTTTTTCAGTCGATGCATATCCTGTTTTCTCTTTTTCTCAAAGAGCTATTATATGCTATTCCAAATCTGGGTTCCGAAAAAACGCCTGCTAAACGGTCACATGGCTTACCCAGGAATTTGCCTATAATACCCAAGGGCTATCAATCCATTACCAGCACGGTTTCGAGGCCGTTTCCGTGCTCTAGAAATAAGAGATATAAATTTCGCCAAAAATGGAGCTAAAAGGCCATTCTCGAGGTTTTTGCTCCTGTTCCTCCAGCTGTGCGCGCGCATTAATGTAAACCATTAACGAGATGACACTAGATCCAGACCTTTACAAAAGGTATGTAACAAATCACAAAAATAAATTATAAGACTAATCAAACACAACCAAAAAGTTTAAAGAGTCAGAAAACGTATATATCTTGTCAAACATGCTGCAGTACGATTCTCTTTGTTTTTGCCAAAAGTTTGCGATTATTTAGCTGGTCCAGTTAAAGGAGCAGAATATCGTCAGGAAAACGTAAATTTTGGGAATCGTGTGGAAACGAAAAACGAAAATTTTGAGAAAAAAGCAGCATGAAGCGTTTATGTAGAAAAGTAGCTGCAGTAAGAAACTGAAAGGAAAACTGTTGCAAAAATTAATAGCTGAAGTGTCACATGACTTTTTAAAGCAAATTGCAAGATGTTAAGCCATTAGTTTAAACATATCAGCTTAGGTGTGCAGGCAAACTGGCATAGCCATCATCACAGCTGCAGGTTGTCATTATTTGCCGTCTAACAGCATAACTGAATACAATACTGACGCCATCTATCTTCTTGAGCCTCGTGACGTGGCCGATGTAAAAAATGGTTTTACACCTATATAAAAAGCCAGGTGCTGCCAGCAACCAGGTAAAACTACCAAAAAAGTTTGATAAATATGAATAATTTATAATAGTTGAAAATGTTTCTGGCGTGATTTGAAACTTAAGCAGCTTGTTCTAGGTCGCTTTCCTGTCCGAATTTCAACAGTTCAACAGTTCTCCGGATCATTGGTTTAACTATATTACTTCCTGGACGAGCTACAGAGTCATTTCCATTTGAAGTTCTAGCATTTTGCATTAGTTTACCTGCATAAGTCACAGAATTATTTTTCCGTGATTCATCGTCTGATTGCTGAATTCTTGTAAGAGACTGAGCGTGACTACTTATTAACTTTACCAAGGCACCAGTAACGTTGTTCAACTCTTTGGAACGGCAATTGTTTTGTGTAAATATTTTGCATAAATATTTTGTGTAAACGCTTACAATCGCTAGCGTCGCACCAGGTATTTAGTCATCCTTGCGTCCAATGAGTGCAGGGTGGTCAGGCGAAGTCATAATTGCTTTCGTTTCGTGATTATTTTTATTTGACGAACATTTTTCTTGTACACATTTGTTACAAATTTGAGGTCCACCAAGAAAGAGAAAGGGAGAGAGGGAAAGATAGAGAGAGAGAGAGAAGCGAGTGAGAGAGAAAAAGATGGATGGAGACAGAGGGTGAGCAGACGACGTCTTATACTAATTATTTTGCATCATCCCATAAGATATGAATCAGGCAAAGGTCTATGGCCATTGTCCATAAACGTTTTTGACAATTCACTGATATAATTATTAACTCGCTGCTGAAATCCAGGAATGATGTGGTAATAATGAGTAAAATACGTGTCGTTTATTGTATATGGCCTTTTTATCTGTTGCCCTGGGTACTTTTCTGCACAATGCAAACGTGATTTGTTCTGTCCTGGAAAGCTTAAGACAGGTTCCAACTCTCTAGTCAAATTCGACTTTAGTTTTTCGTAGATAACAACGTAAATGTCTGTAGGTGACTTCAACAGCCAGTTGGTGTAAAAGCTGAACCTGTGGTCTTGCAAAAATGGTCGGTTTAGAAACTCAAGCCATCCTGAAACAAAAGCATAAAGAATTTAAACGATTGCTTACACGTCTATAAGAACTTCCACGCAAAGTCATATTACTTAGCATTACCCTTACCTTTTTGTAAGACTCAGGTAATGGTAATTTACTACTCTTGGTAAATTAACATCCTTGTACGTACTCGTAAAATGTGCACTACTGACTCACCAAAAATCGTGTTTTTAAAGGAAAATAGGGTGATTTTTCATATCCTAGCCCATTTTGAACATACATTTCAGCACCTATAATAAGTGTCCGATAATCACATAATAGCTTAAAAACTTTACTAATGAATGATTGATTTACTGATTGATTAATTTATTTGTCTCATTTCATACGTTTATATATTATTTAGTAACACAAAGTCCACCCTTAACAGCGAAAGACATAATGGTCTCCTTTCAGCCACCCTTAATGTCAAACTAGTGATGATAAAACAATTGATCATAATTTTTAGCAGTAGAAACATAAATTTTTTGACAGTGGTGCACATATTTGCGAAAGGTAAATTTGAAGCACCATGGTACTGTTCAAAATTCATTGTGATATTAGTCCTTTATAGGATTTTGGGGGTGAGGACAATTGTCAACAAGTATAAAAAAGCTTCAACTGTGTCTACGAAATAAACAAACACACACATCACTTCAAGATAATGAAACATGTTTTATCAAAAAGGTGATCAGTAATTATCTTTAATTATATTTTTCAAAAATTTATTCATTGTTGTGCTGCATTCGAAAAAAAAGAAAACACTTTGCACAGTAAGCAGGACTGATTTAGTTCATGCATTTCGAACAATTCCTTTAAATATTACAGAAAGTAGAACGTTTTGAGTCACAGTTTAAGACTGGGTCAGGTTTTTCTCTAAATTTAAATGACAAGGAAAATGAAACTTATACTTTGGCTAAGTTAGTGAATTGTGCCCTACCAATGCCTTGATCATTTTTTCAAATTTTACTCATTGTTATCTAAATTGATTCAAACGACTTTTACTGGTCTTCGTCTAATGGCTTCCTCTAACGGCCATTGGAAGTTAAATTTTTATGTTTCATACACGTTGCAACTAACATCTAGGTGACAGTAAGTAGATGATACAAAATTTCAAGACAAATATTTTTTGCTTCTTGTAAGTAAAGAGTTTTCTTATGCTTTGATGTGTTTAATGGGCTGCTCTTGTATTCTTTTGATGTTCTCTTAGTGTCAACGTATCTGTCATTTTTACACATTTATTGTCAGCATCGTTGCCAAAATCGTTATCAGTGCCATTGCAATTGCCAACATCATTGTCATTAAAATTGCCATTATTATTATCGAATTAGTCACGGCGTTTTGAATTTGGTCATACGTACTGTTCAAAACTTGGGGACTTTTATAGTCTGGTGCTCCACTCTTCCTGAATGATGGGATAAAAAAGACCATTCTTTTGAACTCAGCATACACAACATCATAAGGGTTTCGAACCACAAGGATAGCGGCTGCAAAGTCCTTCAATGTGTCACTGTCTGATTTGTGTGTTTTAACAGCAATCGTCTTTCCATCAAAAGGCTTTAATCTTTTCACGTTATTAGGCCAATCTGCTGAAGCAAAGAAATGTTAAAGTCTGAAGACATTAACTGAAGACAAAATACCCGTTGGTCAGTCGTGGAAAGTTTTAGAGGAACTTCACACTTAATTAGGACGTGTTTTAACACAGGTTTCTCTTATCTTTTCACTGTAGTTTATTTTTACATGTAACGCGTATTATTTTTCATTAAAAAATTGAAATATTATTGCCCAATTAATCTATTTTACTAATTTAACACTATATATATATATATATGTATACATGCTTTTGGTTTTTTATCTTAAGAGCACAAGCTGGCCGACTTCAGTATATGATAAAGATAATCACCAATTTTCCCAATGCCATCAATGCTCGACAGACGTCGTGATTTGAGAAGGTAGGTTACAGCACACTTTGATGTATCAGACTTCATAAGCTGTTTTACTTCATCTCTTCGTGGTTTAATGACGTATGAGCAAAAACACCTTTGCGATGACGCCTCCCAAGTAGCAAACTTTACATATGTAACTCTAGATATATATATAGTAATCAGGTGAACAACTGAAAAATTAATGTAAATGCGAGAATGTCTGTACAAATTTCTTATACGTATACTACTTTTTTAATTGTAGACAATATAGGAGCATAATATTAGTTTACAGAAAAAATCAATTTTGTTCTATTTGTCATATGTACTGACAGAGTAGGCATGAATAAGTTCGGGAATAATACTGCCATCATATCACAATATCTGGAACACTAAATAACATGTACAGTTACTCTGTAAACTATTTAATTTAGCTGTCCCATATGAGAGAGTTGTCATGTACAGAACCTATTCTTTGTTATATTAGACACAAATCACAGGCCGGTGCCCTTCAGCTATGGGAAAAGTAAGGCAATGACTTCCTAAAACCCTTGTAACAATTTAGATTAAGATTTTAAAGCAGACCATGGTTTGGCCAGCAACTGTCATTACTATAAATCAAGCCATCGCAAATAATTAACACATTTATCACAATGACACTACATGCAGGCACAAATATGGCTACAATATCAAAAGAGTGAAATTTAAGTGGTCAAAATTCAAGTGCAAATAACAGGTTTTACATAATTATAACTGTTTCCGTTAGATTAATTGTTTATGTAGTTGTGATTTTTTCCTGAATCTCATGTATAAGGTGTAATTTTAGATTTTCATATGAATCTCATTCCAGTTATTTCCTCATGTATTTAAGTTTCACTGTTTTGATTCTGTGCCTTAGATGTAGAGTCTTAAGTGTGTTAAGAGTTAAATTGCCACGATGACGGTCCATTATTTTTGCACTGTTTTAATGTTTGTGAACGTGTTTACTTAGTGTGAGCTTGTCTGAAACCCAAGAGATTCTAAACAGAACGGCAGGACGTAAAATGGCAAAAAGTCACGATAAAGGACGAACAGGACTGACGGTCCTGATGAAGTGAAAGCATGTCGCCTGACTGGCAAGTTTGCCAAAACTTCACAAAACTGTCGTCAAGTGGTCATAACATGTGACTTACATTTGCAAATTTGTTGTAAATTATTCATGATGTTCTCCAACAATTTCAGAATCCGCAAGAACTTGTCTAACATTTTGGGACGGTTTTGAGAATGTTATGACGACTTTTTGTGACATTTTGGCGAATCTCGCTTGTCTTGCAAAAATTCCGTGAAGTTATTGTACAATGATCGCTCGGAATTCGCAAACATGTAGCAAAGTCACGCAGGAATGATTTGCTTGAAAATTTTTGATCGTCGCAAAAAAGTCGCGGTTTTGTGAAAACCTGGATTAATTGTCTAAACGTACGACATTATACTGGTGCAAGATATTTCCCAGTTTCGGTAGTACTGTAACATTTGAAAATACGAAACGGGACACACAAACACACACACGCACGCACGCACACATACGTGCTATATCCTGGCTATATCTGCGTTCTTGTTCTTTTTGTGTTTGCATTATAATCTAAATCTAGTCTATAATCTATAATCCAATATCATGATTAAATTATTGCAGTCTTGTAAAACCAACAAAAACCAACATTGGTTTGTGTTTGACTTCTATTTGACGAAAATTTTGACGCCATAGCTAATGGCTTTTTGAGGTAATAATGATGACATTAAGTAAAATCAACTTACACATTTTGACATAAAGCTATGCATTCATTCAGCCTGACTGTCTTGTGGGTAGGGCTTACACCTCTCATTCTTAAACAAAGACGATTCAGAAGTGAAGCTGAAATGAGAAAAAGTGTATACATACATGTGCCCTGAATTCGAAACCCGTAACTTTTTTTTCATTCACTACAGTAGCTCTTAAACTTCTCTTGCGTCATTTTAAGGTTTTACAAGAAAATTAGCGAGAGGGTACGTAAATGTCGCTAAGATATGTTAATAGAAATTTGATAATATTCAGTAATATTTTAACATTATTTTTAATATGCAGATTAACTCCTTCAGGAACGCATCACTGATAAATCTGTGACTTTTTTGTTGCACAGACATGACTAAATGATTACAAATTAGATACTGTTCTATTTAGGAGCATCTCAGCTATCTAATCATGCTATGTGTTTAAGTTTTTGTAAGTGACATAATTGGATAAAATTAAGAAAAAACACGCCTTTTCCAAATTAGCCTGTCGAGTAGCTTAGTCTGGTATACACTTTCGCTATCGTACATAGTACTTTATTAATAGCCTGCTTGCTACAGCCCATGAGAACTGTCTGCTGTTTCAGGAAAAACCAAACGATCAGCCAAGGATAAATTAAGTGATGCTGTGAATTTGCTGTAGTGCAAACACTGCAGTTACTGAAAGCTTTTTTCCAATTTTTTCTTTAAAAATCGATTTCTAATTTGTCTAAGGTAAGCAACTGGATTTCATTTATAATTTTCGTTGAAAATCCATTTTGTGAGGAGTAGTAACCTACAAAAATTATCAAATATAAGGTAATCGCTGCTTAGTAAGAGCAGTTGTCCATAAACCCGAGCAATGCAGCGCTTGCATCGGCAGTAAAGCTGTACAAAACTCGTAAATTTAAACTCCGTTAGGCGCAGCCATTTTAATGGTAGATCGTTTGAAACAAGTTTAGATAACATTGCATGAAGTTTGAAAAAATACTCAGAGCATTCGTAGCACAGATGTTCCAACATAAGAAAAATTTTAAATTACTGTATCTTGTCAATAACATTAAAAATACGTTTTTCGTTTACGAGTGGCGCACCCTGGAGGATGAGTCAGCGACATTTTACCAATTGGCAGGTACATTTCTTTCCAGCATGTAAGCGAAAAGTCAAGTAATATAGATTTGCATTGAAAGTTTTTTGGACTTCATTTAAAATTTTCTTCCCCTAATTTACGTTTGCGTATATGAAGTCATGTAATGGCGCCGTCGGAACAGTTAAACAAATTGGTAAAACAAAGAAAGACAAATAAATAAGTAAAATTTAATATCATTCGGTAAGGACAAATGACATACATAAATACTATATGTGCTTGCAAACCAAGTCGGCATTCTTAAAACTACGTGATGATGCAACAAAGTTGAATGACCCAAAATTTTGGTCTAATGTTGTTGTTTTTTGTTTTTTTAATAAAAGCAAATGCTAAAAATATTGAACCATTTATATTATAACATCAAATTATCAAGAAAAGGTTAAAAAATACTAAAAATTTAATTTTATAATTCCGTGCCCAGTTCTCTGCCTGGAAACCAGTATGTCAATCGCAAATTAACTCCTTTAGTAGCTCGTGGAAGTGAGTTACATCTCAGCAGCTTTATGAATTTTTATCTGAAACAAATGCTATATTATCAGCAAATTTGCTAACTTTAAGATAAGATTTTAAAACCAATTACGCTATGTGGGGTATTAAAGAGCATTGTAACTACGCCATTTCAAGTTCAAAAGTGTTCTGCAAAAAAAAATCAAAAGTGCACAGCGAAAAATCAAAAGTGCACAGTTGAAAATCAAAAGTGCACAGCGAAAAAGCAAAAGTGCACAGTTGAAAATCAAAAGTGCACAGCGAAAAACCAAAAGTGCACAGTTGAAAATCAAAAGTGCACAGCGAAAAACCAAAAGTGCACAGTAAAAATTAAAAGTGCATAGTAAAGAATTAAAAACGCACAGTAAAAAATTAAAAGTGCACAGTAAAGAATTAAAAGTGCACTGTAAAAAATTAAAAGTGCACAGTAAAGAATTAAAAACGCACAGTAAAAAATTAAAAGTGCACAGTGAAGAATTAAAAACGCACAGTAAAAAATCAAAAGTGCACAGCGAAAAATCAAAAATGCACAGTTGAAAATCAAAAGTGCACAGCGAAAAACCAAAAGTGCACAGTTGAAAATCAAAAGTGCACAGCGAAAAACCAAAAGTGCACAGTAAAAATTAAAAGTGCATAGTAAAGAATTAAAAACGCACAGTAAAAAATTAAAAGTGCACAGTAAAGAATTAAAAGTGCACTGTAAAAAATTAAAAGTGCACAGTAAAGAATTAAAAACGCACAGTAAAAAATTAAAAGTGCACAGTGAAGAATTAAAAACGCACAGTAAAAAATCAAAAGTGCACAGCGAAAAATCAAAAATGCACAGTTGAAAATCAAAAGTGCACAGCGAAAAACCAAAAGTGCACAGTTGAAAATCAAAAGTGCACAGCGAAAAACCAAAAGTGCACAGTAAAAATTAAAAGTGCACAGTAAAGAATTAAAAGCGCTCGGTAAAAAATTAAAAGTGCACAGTAAAGAATTAAAAACGCACAGTTAGAAATTAAAAGTGCACAGTAAAGAATTAAAAGTGCACGGTAAAAAATTAAAAGTACACAGTAAAGAATTAAAAATGCACAGTAAAAATTAAAAGTGCAGAGTAAAGAATTAAAAACGCACAGTAAAAAATTAAAAGTGCACAGTGGAAAATCAAAAATGCAACATAATATCAAGGCTCTTGTAATATTTACAAATACGTGTATTCTATCATACAGAACTTTCATTGTGTAACAATTTTTGAATTTTTTGTTGGTGGCCAGCAGATTTTATTACCTCGTGTAACAAAAAGTTAATTAAATTAAATTAACAAGGTGCCAGAGGTAAGTAGTAAACGCACTCAATATTCATCAAATAAGTGCCCTGGCTGCTTGCATGAAGTAAGCTTGCAAGTGCAGTAAAGAGAATAGTCTAGAATTAGCCTATAGTTTATATTTATAGTACTCATTACAAATCAGATAGTAACCAACACCTTTCTCTGTTGCTATGCAAATTTACTGAAAACTACGAGTATGTACGAAGATCTTAAATTACCAAGAATTGTATTTTCTAGTTACACAGAGACGTGCTATTGACGTCAATATTGTGGATGACGATGACGCTGACGATGATGTTGATGGTGACCACGAGAATGATAACGACAATGGCAGAAGATGACAAAGTGACAGCGGCAGTAACATGGCACTTCATTTTCTAGCAATTGCCTCAAACTTTCCTAAAGTGTGCTGCTGCTCTCACTGTAAATCTTTTATTTGTTTATTGTACTGCGCTATAATATAATATAATATAATATAATATAATATAATATAATATAATATAATATAATATAATACATCTGTTTTCCGCTAATATTCGCAATGTGCTATTTTTTGTCTTTAAGATGCCATTATGGTCACTTTCCTTTTCATTTTATATACGTAATGGATTACCTGAACACTTCGAAATTTGCGCATAAAATAGATTGTAATCGCCAGTGTTCGGAAGATTTCTCTCTGCTTGCCCTCTAATCTAAGGTTGTACTTATTTAGAATTGCCTGTAAAACTTGGCTTCGTTATATGACTTTTAGTAGGTCAGCCAATCAGAATTGAGCACGTTTTTGAAACTACTGATTTGGAAACGAAAAAATCGCCACGTCTTTACTTTTTCTGTAATATTGAATTTAAAATAAAAAAACTTTTTGTGATTACTTCAAAACAAGGTATAAAAACAGGAAATCAATCCTTACAGGTGCGAATTTGAAAAAGTTCAGGTTTGTGTGATGCACAAAAGTAATAATTTGTTGAGTCATTAATCGTATAAAAAATTACTGTGAACCATTTCTGATTCACTTGGATAACTTGTTGTGTTGCTATGATTTTTTTATGGTAAAATATTGCTGCTGTTGCGTTAGTTGTGATTTCCTACACTAGATGGCTGACTGATAGTAATCAAAGCTATTCAGCCAGTTGTAACGTTCGCCATTACTAGACATGCATGCTTTACTCCAGCGCTGTCAATCACTCTTATCCATGACCGCTCATGGGCGACGTTTGCTCTAGCATGTGTGAGAGTGGACCTCGTCTCTGCCGTGTTCTACACAGACACAAATGTTTAGGTAGAATATTTTCAGCATCCATGTACACTAGACTGTATTACACTAATGTTAGACAATCACTTGTTGAGAATATGTCAAGTCATCATTTTAGAGAACACTTAGAGAACACACAAACTACCCAAATTCGTTATTTTTTAATCCAATTACTCCTAAAGGTGTTCTTAATATACGCAATTCCCTAAATGTCAATAAGAGTCCCGGGATTAAAAACTACATATCTAGAATAATCGCAGATACATTTCCTCAAATATTAATACCTATAACTCATATTTAAAAATAAATCTCTTAGCAGTGGCATTGTTCCCATCAAGCTGAAACAAGCTCTTATAGTATCACTTCATAAGACTGGCGACAACACAAACTTAAATAACTACAGGCCAATATCCCTGCAACCCTTTTTTCTAAGATACTCAAAAGATGTGTACACAGTCAATTATACAAATATTTAATCAAAACTAACTTAACATACTTAACAACAATCAAGTTGGATTCAGATCAGGCCTTTCCACTGAGCTAGCTTTAATGAAAGCCTATGAACAAATTGTTAATACGATCGAAAACAATTCAATCTCTGTTGGCATCTTCTGTGACTTGTCTAAAGCCTTCGACACCATTGACCATGACATACTGCTTGAAAAACTTTCTCACTATGGTATACGAGGAATTCCGAATGAATGGTTTAATAATTATCTTTCTGCAAGAAGCCAAATAGTTAGATGCAATAATTGTCTGTCCAGACGTCAATCCATGAAGTGTGGTATACCTCGAGGCTCCATTCTTGGCCCTCTATTATTTTTAATATATATCAATGACCTGTCCATTGTCTTAACCAACAATAACCTATTTCAATTTGCAGATGACACCACATTATTTTTTGAATTACAATCTTATTCTGTGCCTGAAATAAATAATAAACTTTCATTAATAGCTGATTGATTTAAAGCAAACAAATTGTCATTGAATCTAACTAAAACAAAATGCATTGTATTTCACTCTATACATAAGAGGCAACCGAATGACATTGACTTATTATTGTAGGATCATTTGTAATTTCGTGTATTTTTTTTGGTAAAAGCAAAAACTCACTTGATTTTAAAAAAATATGTCATAACCTTTAAAAAAATTAGGGTGCCATTTTTTCTTCGCATTCTAAGGGTTCGAAATCCAAGATGGCGTCCGGTTAAAAATAATGTAATATCTTCGTTAATTACAAACAAAGTATACAAATATAGGTTTTCTGACACGAGGAAACCACTGGAATTATCAAATTGATGCTAAAGTTATTACTTGCATGCCAAGTTTTAAGATGGCGACCAAAATAGCAGCCATTTACAGTAAAATCTACTCATTTCGACACCGTAATCCATACAGTATTGGAAATAAAATGTGCAAACATATTAAAGCGATGTATTGACCACATGGAATACAATTATTTTATGAACGACCAAATGAAAAAGTCACACGGTGGATAGGTGTAGCTTTAACAACATACGTCAATCGTCTTCACACTCCTCATTTATCGTTAGTTGACTTATTTTGTTGTTGCAAGTGAAAACCCAACATCCACAAACTTCTGTACATGGGATATTGTTTTTGCGACAACTACACTTTCCTTCACATCCACGTTTGCATTTGCACTTTATCAGGTGCAGTATTGCCTCAGGAGCTGGCGGATTCAAACATCGAACAGGACAGAAGTGACTTGAGCCTGCATCAAATGTCCAACCGAATGCAGTAGGTGTTGGCATGCTTGGATGATTTTCATTAGCTTTCCTCCAAATCATGGCTATGTAATGTGCGCGACGAATATGTAAGTCCAGTGCACCAGAAGTTGGTGGAAGGTTTTCTCCTTCGGCTGCACGATTTGAGTAGAGAAACCAGCCAAGCTCATTTACTTTTGTGTAGATTTTTGATCGATACAGCATACAAACAAAGCGTTCCAGTTGCGAGCATGCATCACAGGGCAAATCGTTCTCATTTCCTAGCATTGCTAGTGCATCCAAGATCTCATCGTCACAGGACATGAACGTCTTGAAACACCAGTCTTTGGTTCTGCCAGCGAATCTACCAGACGTGTCGGAGCCTGTCAGAGCATGAAAACCCAACAGTGCGGAAGCGTGCTTTTGTCCCAAGTTGTTGTATATGTTACTACAAGAAATGTTCCTCTTCATCCTGCCCGGTCCAGTGACGAAGACTGTAGAAAGTGGCAAGTGCGGAAACATGTGGACAAGTAGCAACAAAACATCTGTGTCTGGAGAACTGACCACAAGCTCCGCTTCATGGGGAACACTTACAGCATGTAGTATGAGCAACGTGTCTGCCTCTTCTTGGCTGTGAGTAAGAAGCGAATCTGGAATATCAACATTCCCCTTGGTGTGTGTTCCTGAGGTCACCATAAATTTCTTCAGTCTGTTGTTAGAGCTCCTGCTGTGGTGTAAAACCTTGTCAGCCAAATACTCACCAGGCCGAAAGAGGAACTGCCTTCGTATGTCCTCGCGCTCCATCCACAACTTCATGGCCATGTCGTACAGCTGAAGATCAAGAATCACGACTGTGATGGATTCTGGTCCCATGGCACAAGTGGCGATAGCACGTGCTCTCATCAGACCTGTATAGAGGGTGTCGTACTCTGTTGGAGGTAAGCGTATCAGTGGCGGTACTAGGGCAATGTTTGTCTTTGGACCAGAAGGAGGCAACAAAGAGTTGAAAGCCCCCCATGTTCCTGGACAAGAAGTAAGTTTAACTTCTTTTTCACTTTCTTTGAAGTCCAAGCATCCAATAATCCATGCAAGATCCTTTTCCTTATTCATCTCTGTGCTAGACGTGCCAGAATTCAGTGTGCAAGCACGCTTTTTGCATGTTTGTACAGGTTTCTTACATGGTAAGATTTCACACAGAACTGCAGCCTCCAACGTTTGAGAGCGTGATGAACGATCGATGTTAACTGGTATTGTTGGGGAACTGTCAGATGCAGTCTGATATACAGCAGTAGCAGTACCATGGAGTGTATTCATCCCAGATGGTGTGTATTCGAGAAAATCTATGTTGTCTAGGGCAAACCAAACAAACATATCGTGAACCAACCAAGGTGGACGATAAACTCCTCCCATGGATTTCATTTGCTCAAGAACAGAATTTGCGATGGCAGTCTCTGTTTCCATGACCTTTTTGTATGAGACAGTAAGGTCTAGTTGGTGTAGCTTCTCTATAAGGGACTTTGATCTGGTGTTTTTGTGTACATCTAGAGCTAATCCGACATTAAGGGGAGTTTCAGTTCGGTGTTTGAAAGCGGCGAAATCGTGTTTTGTTTCATAACTAACCTGCCGGGTAGTCTTATATGCACACATGAAATGCTGCGCCAGCACAGATGCACTTTGGTTCATGGATTCGGCTCTGGTGGTAGTTTTAACGTCATGCAAACCTTGGATAGCATGTTTGCAGAAGAGTTGGAGCAAAGCAGGTGGTTCATAGTTATCAAATGTTCCTTGAAATGTCCACGGAGGTGCATCAGCAATGTCTCTTCTCAGAATTTTAGCAGCTTTCAGTAGGACTTTTACGTCTTCTCTTATGTCTTTAGGGTCGTTGGCAAGAGCACCAGCTAACAAGGTTTCCTTGACCTTTGTAGAAAGTACTTGTTCTGGTTTTGTTTTGTCTGGAGGCCTGGTGAAGTGTACGTCGGGGATATTGTCCAAAATCAGTTGCTTTAAGTATGGTTTGTATCGCGGATGGTCGGGTAAAGGAAATCCATTTTCTTCCAGTAAACTCACATATGCTTTTTCAATGTCGTTCATATTCAAAACAGATTCTTGAGTAGACTTGTTGATTTCTGTTTCCACCATGTCGAGTATCTCGAGATCAGACACTAACTGTGCGAACTGAATATAATATTTTGGGAGTTGTCTGTTAGCCTTTTCAATGTTTCGCTTGGCATGGCTTAAGCACACCAGGTGATACTTTATGTCCTCTGCAACTGCCGTTAAAAGATTGGATGATCCAACAACATTGCTGAGTCTGACTTTCAATTGTTCATTTGTTGTCTGTTGGCCAATTGCCTTCAGCTGAGCTCCCATGTTTTCAGTTGAGACGACATGCAAGTTGTCTGATTTGTCTTCTTGGCAAATGACGCACATCTCCTTGTCGAAAGTCTTCCTTCTGGTACATGTAGGTCGTGTTGTGGAAGTACATGCGGACGTGGATTTTGATGGTCGTCCTTTTCTCTTCTGTTTTATGTCACTGGCTCTGCCTGTTGATTGTCCCTTCTCATATCTGAGTTTTGCTCGTTCAATGTGTGTTTTATTTGTGAGATCCTTGTAACAAGTCTTGTGGTAGGAAACACTTTTCTGTAGCAAATCATCGGCAGATAAACCACTTATGCGATCTTTTAGTGCAGAAAACTCTATTTCCCCGTGTGAACATCGAACATCAGTTGTTGCAATTAGCTTCTCTACTGAAGGCAAAGAAGGCTGAAGCACATAGTTTGTATAATCTGTTTGTTTGCTGCCCCTCTGACAAATGAAACAAAGTCCAAAATCCACAGTTTCTGTCTTCTTGCCAGATGAAGACTCTTCCATGTTGGTTAGTACATTACGATCTCTAAAGCGACGTACAATAGCTGTTGGTACTTCCTACCTGCAAATACAAAGAGAATATATCTCTCAATACACCAAGTACAATGAACCAATGTACATTACACCAAATGTTTAGACCATATAATATAATGCGGAAACATTGCGGCTAATGACTTCATTCAAACACAATTTTGCGCCCGCTAATTTCAATCCAGCATGGCAGTCTGCCTGAAACTTCACAACATGTAAAATTAGCAGTCACTGGGAAGTTGTACTCCATGTGGGAATCCCTAGATACAGTTTCACACGGAATAAATGCTGAAAAAATGTGAACCATATTTATATCAATATATATAATGTTAAATTTAGGCCATTCTTGTATCACGGCAACAACCTTTCATTTTAGGGCATCAGAACGCGAAGAAAAAATGGCACCCTATTTTTATTTAATGCTTAACTCACATTCTAACGGAATGCTTTTACCAACAAAAGTACACGAATTTTTATTTCATGACATATGAGCCTACACTATATTCATTGATGGGCAGGCAATCGAAAGAGTTTCAAATATAAAATTCTTAGGCGTTGTAATTAATGAAAATCTTGACTGGAAACCACATATCAATTCTACCAGTTTAAACATTGCTAAGAATCTGGGAATAATTAATTTTATTAAAAATAAATTACACAGATCTCATCTTACAGCACTTTATAATTCATTGGTATTACCATACCTAACTTATTGCCGCATTATATGGGGTACAATCTTTCCATCCAACTTAATAAGCTTATCTAGGCATCAAAGAATATTAAACAATTTATCTAAACGTACCACTGTTGGTATGTCTTTATTTAATGAATGTGGTATAATAATTCTCGAAGACTTGGTTATATATCACTTGTCTATTTATATGTACAAGACATACTACAACTTGTTTGCCACTTCCTTTGCAAATCCCTTTACAGCAAATCCTAAACAGTACTTTACAAGGTTCAACGAATATCATGTCCCTTACTGCCGTACTAATAGTGCTAGGCACTTTATTAAATTCACAGCCCCCAATAACTGGAATAAAATAAGTTCCCAAGTAAAAATACACGAAACTGTTTATAGTTTCAAAAAGTACTTGAATAGGACAATTTTGGATTCCTACTTATGATACAATTTTAGTGGTTGCGTGTCTCGTGCAGTTGCAATATATGGCCTCCAATCAATTATAATGCTATTTTAATATAGCTCTATGTAAATTAAACATACACTGTGGTCGTTTCTTCTCCTCTTTTCCTTCTTCCTATCCCTAATCTTACTATCTTTTCCATTCCTTTATGTCTACTAACCCTAACCATTCTTTCATTCACTCATTTGTGCCACATTAACAAGTCAAGCTTTCAAGGTGTCATACAGCAACTCTTTTATTTGGTTAATTTGACTTCATCAACGTTTTTTTTACCTATACTGTTTTTTTTGTTTCAATAATATTGAATGTTGGTGTATTGTATATGTATTGCTGGAGTGAAATAAATTGATTGATTGATTGATTGATTTTAACGAGTAGAAATTATTCTTCGTTACTCTCATATAGTCAAGTTCCTGGTTGCTCCATGCACTGTCATTGTTAGTTTTGTTGACTGACTTTTTACTGAGTTTTACCTTCTTTATACGGTGCAAGTAAATTCAAATATATTCTATATTATTGTGTTACATTATTCTATATTGGACTAAAATGTTTACTTGTACATCAATATTGTCTTTGTATATGGGGCTCCAATTCACGTTAGCTAAGCTAGACAGAAAAAAATAGTTGCATTGGGCGTAATCTCTAATTGTTTTCCGCCAGGATTTGTTGCTATTGTTGGTCAGGGTTAGTTTGTCTACTAGTATGGTGAAGTTATGATCAGAATAATCACATTGGAAGCCTTCGTGTGTGACTAAATTATTATTAGTGTTAGTGACGAATACAGTTAGTGGTCAAATAATACAGCAGCTGTTTCGCTTATTCTAGTTCGCTTCTTGTTACCTAACAGTATGACATTGTATTTTTAGTGTATCCATATATGCATCGTAGGCAGGTGTATTTTTATTGAGAATGTTAATGTTGAAATCGCCCATTATTATATTTTCATATATCTCTTTATTTTTACATACAGTTATTAATACCTCATATTACATCTAATTCGCAATATGTCATATTAGGTGGCCTGCAAATTGTACGTACAATATATTTGTCTATTATGCATCACACTGATTCAATGTTAACTGTCCTAATTCCTCTAGCTTCGTGTGCTGCTAAATCAGTTACTATGTACATAACGACTCCACCCCTACCCCCTTTAGTTTTTATTTCTGTCTTTCCTGTAAGATATATGGTTGGGTAACAGTCTCCTTCATGTAACGATGTTTCCGTGAGTCCGATAATTATGTCACGTGTACTGTATATATTTATTGCCAGTGTTTTTACTAAGCTTTGGATGTTAATATTTAGAAATTTCATGTTTCTTTTGTATTTGTTTGTGAATTGTCCGCCGAATGTTTCAGTTAAATTATTCAGTTCTTTAGTTGAACAAATTACTTTGTATGGCAGCGAAGCATTAAATATGAAATTATGTTATACTGCAAAAGGTGAACTGTAAAACAATACAGTATGAGCCGATTTGGGACACTCGGTATTGACATGATATGCCGTGTAGTGAGATTCTCGTTTCATGTAGTTAATATGACTTCATTAAAGGGGGAATATCACCAAAATTAAGTTGAGCTTGAATAACTCGCAATTATATTGATACGTACCTCATTCTTCACGAAAGTTTCATGTTTCAGAAACCTTTGCAAAAGTTCGGATAAAATTGTAGTACACCTGACAAAACGAACATTTGACTAGACCTACAGTGAGCATGTATCTATGCCTGCGCCTCAGGTGGCGGAATTGCCGTACTGCAGATGAAACTTGGCAAAAGTCCCAAGAGGAGAACGATTGTACACAACACTTGTTTGACAATTTGTTTACATCGACAAACAGCGTTCAGCATACAGTACTTTTACGCAGTTTATACGTAGTGACGGTACCACGGTGAAGATTAGCTTATTGTGAATCGAATGCGTGATTTGCTAAATTCCGGTCTTGATTGTTCTTTTTGGAAAACGGTCGTGGAATGTGTTACACTAGGATTCAGCAATTAGACGGGATGCAGCAGTCAGATGGAAAGTACCGAAATACGAAGTCAAAATACAACAACTTTCAGTTTCCAATGAGCAACAGAAAGTTATCGAAGCAATGAAAGTACAATCTAAAAACCTGGATTCACTCCTACAACCTGTGTGATAATTTCTCGGCTGTTTGCTTTGAAACGTGAGTTTAGAACACGATTAACTCTAGTGCTAAAAATATTATGCTTGCACTTCGAAGAGATTCAGTCAGATGCAGTTCTTTGTGGTGTCTTTTTTGTTTATCGACGCAGTTTAGTCATCTCGAGATTTGTATCCATTTCAAAAAAAATGGCACAATTACATTATGTAATGCAATAAATAATTATTTTGTCGTCGAACCACATAGTATCGTTAGTTTTTTTTGTTTTGTAAAAGTGGATAATAATTATATTAATAATAAATGTATTATTATCGTTAATTTTTATTTCAGTCCAACTGACCACAAGAATTTTATCTAATCCTAATATTTTAATAATACTGCTGTTAAGGTCAGTTTCTGGCCTTAACATGTAGGTGGCAGCACCTATGGAACTTACCTGTAATTTTACCTGTGAAGTTGTAAATTAGGTTGTGCCTAACTAAACACGCTCACAGAAGCCTCAGCAAACGTTAAATAATGTTTGATAAATGTTCAAGTATAGCGTCTCTACATGATTTGCTGTAAACCAGTATGACGTTTCAAGGATCTATTAAGTTGTTATAGCCGCACGATGTAAGTAACATTTAATTTAATATCTTAAATTATAATAATCAATTTATTATACATTTGTATGCAGTGAGAAGCTGTCAAATTTATTATTTTCATTTTTTGTATATACAGAAATAAAGATTTCTGAGACACACTATGCCATGAAGGAAATTCTTTGTGTTCCCGTCACATTTATTTATCAAGGCTATATTGGAGATAATTCAACGTCAGCCATAACCACCTGAGGTTTCATGCCATCGAGCCGCCCAAGTTGATCAAGGTCAGGAAGCCTACAGCACAGGTGTATAACTGCATGCCGGAAGTAGGACAGGAAATGCGTCTACGCTTCTCAGGCCTGTATTATGTGAATTGCCCATTGCCAAGACTTTTAAGAACTGTATCAGTGTGGTGAACTGACCTGAAATACTAACCTACTGCATAAAATTATTGCGTTAATTTTGCGCATATAGTTATTAAGTCATTAAGACTTGTAAGATTCGCTTGGGCTGTTTAGTACTGAAGTATTGAAGGTTTAATAGTATTAAAGTTTTGAAATATTCACAGCCATACCAATTAAGATTACATTTTATTTTCGACTTGGTATTATTTCAATATGTTAGTGTAGAGAATAAGGTGAATTTCTACACTGTCAGATAATGCTTTGATTTGTTGTACAGTTTACCTAATTGCCTAAATACTAGTAGTACTGTGCGGTGCATAAAGAATTAGACCATATGTTATCGTCACTATTTGATACATGGATTTTTATGCCTATTTCACTAGTTTATCTACTTAGCTACTTGTATTATTTTACTGAATTGTACTTTGCTGTATTTTGAAGCATGTCTGATTTAGGTAAGAAAACTGTCCCTCAGTTACAGCGAATGCTTAAGGACAAATGTTTACCTGTTAGCGGTCGGAAGCAGGAATTAATTGATAGGCTGTTGCAGTGCGAAGGCGCAGCTTCCAGCTCAACTGATGATGAAACGCAGCTAACACCTGCCGCTATACCTGACAGTGAGGACAAAGAGGAAAGCTTAGGCGAACTAAGAAGCCACAGAACGCACAAAAGTCACAAGTCTCCTCATTCACGTAGTTCAAAATCAACCACTGTTTCGGCAACAGCACAAAGAATGTCAGCTGAACCGAAAAAGGCTGCTCTTATGATTAAGCAACAAGCACTTGCAGAAAAGGCAAAATTGCAGTTAAATGAAATGCAGCTCGAACAAGAAAAGCAAAAGTTAGTTTTGCAACAAGAACAGTTGAAGATAGCTACTGAAATAAAGCAAGCAGACGCTGAGGCAACTGTCTTTGCTCAGTTTGAAGCCGGTAGTCCACGTTCTTCCGAGGTCGTTTCCTTTGTTGACAAAAGAGAGCAAACGAGAGACTGGGTAGCAAATTATTGCCAAGAGCAACCAGGATGCAGTTCCTTGCAGGCAGAGCAACCAGGAAGCAGTGCCTTTCAGCCAGAGCAACCAGGAAGCAGTTCCTTTCAGGCACCTTTACGTGTCAAGCAACCTGAAATCAAAGGCAGTCCTCTGCCAGCAGTACAACCCCCTTACCAGTTTTATGGTTGTCCATTGCCTGGTATCGAGATAGAGAAATTCGATGGCAGCCCGTTGCAGTATTGTCGCTTCATTAAACAGTTTGAAACAACGGTTGAGAATTACACAACTGACAACGTTGCCAGATTAACACTCCTTCTTCAGTTTTGCAGTGACAAAGTAAAACGTTATATTGACTGCTGTGTGACAATGGACCCAGTTGTAGGTTACACAAAAGCAAAGCGCATGCTAAAGCAGCAGTTTGGAAATGAATTTAATATCACTCAAGCATGGATCAAACAGATTTCGGATTTCAAACCCATTAAGGCTGCGGAATATCAGACATTACAGGAATATGCAGACTTGTTGCGTGCTTGTTATGAAACTCTGTCAAGTTTAGGTTATTTGTCCGAGATTAATGCTCAAGGAAATCTCGTACAAATCGTTGACAAATTGCCCATTGGCATTCATTCTCACTGGAGGAAAGAGGTTCATAATATTAAATCTTCTGGGAGAAATCCAGACATCTTTGATGTTGTCACTTTCATAGAAACACAGGCACAGATTGAAAAATGATCCCACGTTTCATAGGAAACCATCCGAGAGGAAGGACACCTATAAGCCTAAACCAAAGTCTAATTCTGTAAACATTTTTGCTAGTTCTGGAACATTTGCTAGTTCACATACACGTGAACCTGACAAATCTGAAGAGAAGACTTCACTTTCATGTACCCTGTGTTCTGAAGCACATCGGCTTCAGAAATGCTTCAAGTTCAAGAGGCTAACTGTACCTGGAAGGCTAGAGGTAGCCAAGCAACACAAACTATGTTTTAATTGCCTGAAGCCTAACCACAGTAGTGCATCATGTAGGTCAGCCAATCGCTGTGATGTTTGCAAGAGAAAACATTCCACTTTCTTGCATGCTCAGAATATGCGAGGAAATATTAGCACTGCTGCTGCTACACACAAACCCAACAGCAGGCCGTATAGTGGAGAAGAAAAAGAAAAGAAGAATAATGAAGAAGATAACGAGAAACTAAAAGAAGAAGATAGTGAGCACAATTGTCAAAGTGGTTACATAAAGAAGACGCATGAGCCTTCTAAGTGCAATGTAGCTTTGCCTATCTTGCCAGTATTTGTTAACATACCAGGTGGTAAACCATTAAAGACACTAGCACGTCTTGACCCTGGTTCGACAAATACATTCTGCTCTAGCCAAATATATGAAAAGTTAGGTGCTCAGGGCAGAGAAGAAACATTAATTTTGACAACGCTTGATGCTAAACAGAGCCAGAAGAAGAGTAAAGTCACTAAACTACAAGTGTCTGATCCAAGCTACAATGTCACCATAGATCTCCCTCTTGTCTTTACAAGACCATCCCTTATGTTAGAGATGGAGCATTTACCTGTTTATTAGAACTTGAGCTCTTGGCCACACTTACAAGGCATTGACGTCTATGTTGCCCAGGACAGATCTCAGTCTCTGGAACTTGGCCTTCTCATAGGGCAAGATGTGCCTGAAGCTCTCGCTCTCAAAAGGACCTAAACATGCTCCTTGGGCATCGCTCAGTGTCTTGGGTTGGACCCTAAATGGACCACTTGGACCAACTGAAGCCGAGCATATCAGTTGTAACCTTAGCATTTTGCAGCCTGTAACACTGGAGCAACAAGTAGAGCGATTCTGGCAGCTAGAATCTTGTGAAGATAACAGCCATAAACCTTCTGTCGAAGATGTAAGAACTGTTAACATCTGGGAACGATCCGCAACACTGACTGAAGACCACACTATATGATGGATATCCCATTTAGAAGCGAATCTCCCGATTTGCCAAATAACAAAATTGTAGCAGAGAAGAGACTTGAAGGTTTGAAGAAGAAGTTTAAGCAAGATGAGGCCCTTCACAACAAATACTCTAAAGAGATCAGTGACTTGCTCGAAAAAGGATATGCTGAACCTGTAAATGAGGAAGCTGCAACCACTGATGGCAAGGTGTGGTATTTGCCACACTTTAGTGTTAAAAGTGAGAGCAAGCCAGAGAAAACAAGAGTAGTATTTGATTGTGCTGTGAGTTTTGCTGGCACAACATTAAACAAAATTGTAATGCAAGGACCTGATCTAACCAACAAGCTCCTTGGCGTCCTGCTCAGATTTAGAGAAGGTAAAATAGCAATCACTGCTGACATCCAGAGTATGTTTTACCAGGTGAGAGTCACTCCTGCTGACAGAGATGTACTCCGTTTCCTTTGGTGGCCTGGAGGCAATATAGAACTAAAACCTAAAATATACAGGATGACAGTCCATATTTTTGGCGGAATATGGTGCCCAAGTATTGCATCATATGCACTCCAGAAAACAGCCATGGACAACAGAGCTTTGTACAACAGCACCGTGGTACAAACAGTTATAAGCAATTTCTATGTAGACGATCTTCTTAAGTCTCTTTCAACAACTCAGGAAGGTATTGCAATGATAGAAGACCTAACCAGTTTACTTCACCATGGTGGCTTCCATTTAACAAAATGGTGCAGCAATGACCGAGAAGTTCTCAACTCTATCCCTGCAGAAGAAAGAGGGAAATCAGTGAAGGATATTGATTTAGATAACTCATCCTTGCCTGTTGATCGGGTTCTTGCCATTGCATGGAACATGGAAGCAGACCATTTTAGTATTCTTGTTAGGAAAAAAGAAAAACCGATGACACGCCATGGTCTTTTGAGTGTAATGGCTTCATCATATGATCCTATGGGAATAATAAGTCCCTATGTTCTGCAAGCGAAGTTACTATTTCAGGAAGAAACACGATTGAAGAAATCCTGGGATGAACCTTTGGAGGATCATGTGAAACAACAATGGAAAAGATGGTTAGAAGAACTTGACTTAATCAAAGATGTGCACCTGAGTCGGTGTTTTACACCACCAAACTTTGAAGCTGTTTCATACCAGCTTCATCATTTCTCAGATGCATCCGAAAGAGCCCTTGGAACTGTATCATATCTTAGATCAGCAAATGCTGCAGGAGATATACTTCTGTACATTTGTGGTGAGTAAAACAAGACTGACCCCCTTTAAGAAAGTCACTTTGCCACGCCTCGAACTGTCAGCTGCTGTGCTTGCAGTAAAAGTTGATTCTATGGCACGGAAGGAATTAAGCATTCCTATAGGTACTTCTACATTTTGGGTCGACAGCACAATTGTTCTTGGCTATATCAACAATGAAAGGGCGAGATACAAAACCTTTGTGGCTAACCGGTTAGCTACCATACACAGCTTAACAGTTCCCAGCCAATGGAGGCATGTCTCTGGAGATGAAAATCCAGCAAATGATGCATCGCGAGGTTTGTCTGCAAGAGATTTAATCGCAAGTGTCAGATGGCTGCATGGCCCAGAATTTCTTTACAAACCTGAACCAGAATGGCCAGTTCAAACAGTTCTGCCCACAGTGGATAGTCACGACAATGAGATAAAGCAAAGTGTTAAAGTCTTATTGTGTGAAGCTAACTCTTCCAAGTCAGAAGCTACTGACAAGCTTATGGAATATTATAGTAGCTTCTACAAACTTAAAAAAGCTGTCACATGGTTTTTGCGAGTGAAAGCCATTTTAAAGAACAAAATCACAAAAAGACAGATCCCATCCTCTCAATGCTATAATACAGAGATTTCTGTTTCAGAGGTGGAGCAAGCAGAAAAGGCGATTCTCGGCTATATCCAACGCCAACACTTTACTCGGGAATACAAAACCTTATCTGCAGGACAAGCTGTCTCCAAATCGAGCAAGATTGCTAAGTTAAATCCTGTCCTGTCTAAGGACAACCTCATTGTTGTTGGAGGGCGACTTAGAAATGCAGCGCTACCTGAAGCTGCCAAACATCCTGCAGTACTTCCTAAAGAGCATCATGTTTCAACCTTAATAATCCGTCATTACCATGAAACCAATGGTCACATTGGAAGAGAACATGTGCTCTCCTTAGTTCGCTCTGCTTACTGGATTATTCGAGGACGGGCACTTACAAAGAAACTATTAAAATATTGTCGTAAGTGCCGTCGTCTCTATGCACCCCTGGAGAGCCAGAAAATGGCAGATTTGCCAGCTGATCGTGTAGAAGGAACTCATGCTTTCGAATGTGTAGGTGTAGACTGCTTCGGAACCTTTTATGTTGTCAGAGGGCGTGCAAAAGCTAAGCGATATGGCTGCATTTTTACTTGCACCACCACTAGAGCAGTTCACCTAGAGATTTTACACACCCTCGAAACCAGCTCTTTCATTCAAGCACTGCAACGTTTCATAAGCCGAAGAGGTCCACCAAGACTAATCAGGTCTGATCAAGGTACAAATTTTGTTGGCGCCCAAAAGGAGCTTCAGAATTCCATAACCGAATGGAACCAAAGTCAAATTCAAAGCACTCTACGTCAGAAAAATATAGAGTGGATCTTCAACCCTGCTTCAGCTAGCCATTTTGGTGGCTTCTGTGAGAGCATGATTAGAAGTGTAAAGAAAGTTTTAGTCAGTATCTTAGAACAGCAAACACTGGATGACGAAAGACTTAGTACACTATTCTGTCTAGTAGAGGCCATTTTAAATAGCCTGCCCCTTACCATTGTTTCAGAAGATCCAAATGACTTAGAAGCTCTGACACCAAACCATTTGTTGCTGCTTCGACCAAATCCTGCACTGCCGCCTGGCAACTTCGAAGTAAAGGACCAATACAAAAAGAAGTGGCGCCAAGTCCAGTACATGGCAGACTTATTCTGGACAAGATGGTATCGTGAATACTTGCCAACGTTACAACTGCGAACAAAATGGTTACGAAGCAAAGAAAATCTCAAAGCTGGAGACGTAGTTTTGGTAAGCGATAATGTCCATCGAAGCCAGTGGATACTTGGGCGAATTACAGATGTCAAGACAAGTGATGATGGATGCGTCCGCTCTGCAACCATAAAGACCAAAAGTACGCTTCTAACCCGACCTATACACAAATTATGTTTAATTGAAAAAGCAGATTAATTTTGTTATTCCTTTAGTGGGAAATGGCACTCAAGTCCCATTTAAAGGGGGTGTGTTAAGGTCAGTTTCTGGCCTTAACATGTAGGTGGCAGCACCTATGGAACTTACCTGTAATTTTTACCTGTGAGGTGGTAAATTGGGTGCCTCGCTAAACACGCTGACACAAGGCTCAGCAAATGTTTAGTAATGTTTGATAATGTTTAAGTATAGTGTCTCTACCTGATTTGCCGTTAACCTGTATGACGTTTCAAGAATCTATTAAGTTTTTTATAGCCGCACGATGTAAGTAACATTTACTTTAATATCTTAAATTATAATAATCAATTTATTATACATTTGTATGCAGTGAGAAGCTGTCAAATTTATTATTTTCATTTTTTGTATATACAGAAATAAAAATTTCTGAGACACACTATGCCATGAAGGAAATTCTTTGTGTTCCCGTCACA
>JAQGDQ010000027.1:915305-1021553 GCA_030141605.1 Tubiluchus corallicola | reverse complement strand
GGCCTTACTTTTATGTTGCCAAGGTGTTGAAACAGATAAGCACATGATTGCAGCAGACTAAGTAAAGAGCAATGTGCAAAGTATGTAAGGAGCTGTTAGCATGGTGCACACTGCCTGGATTACAACATTATTGTGTTTTAAAAGACACTTTTGTAAACTCTAACTTTACTTTTATAGTGCTTTATTAGTCCTGCTCTATACTTTTCTTAAGAGATAATGAACTTATGAAAAGTGTAATGAGCGATTATAGATTGCATTGTTTTGTTTGGTATAATATGAATTGCGGGACTCCCGATAGAAAGCAGAAATTTCGCAACATTAATCTAATCAGTTGCAACTGGTAATGCTGCTAAAATAGACCAATTAAAGGGAGCAATGCAAACAGGTAGACCCTATGACTGCAAAGATTTTTCTCATGCAAGTTCTGCTTTTTATCTGTGTGTGTGTGTGTGTGCGTGCGTGCGTGCATGCATGCGTTGGTGTGTGTGTGTGTGTGTGTGTGCACGTGTGTGTGTGTGTGTGTGCATGTGCGTGTGTGTGTGTGTGCACGTGTGTGTGTGTGTGTGCATGTGCGTGCGTGTGTGTTATTGTGTGCTGTATTGTGGCCATACATGAATTACGCTGTAGTGTTTATTTCAGAATGACAAGCCTGCAAACAGACCTAACTTGCTTGATTTTAATTCTTCTGGCTGCTATGAAGCTTTGGAAAAAACAAAATGAAAATTATGTATACGTAATATGATGTGAAGTGATACTAAATAAATGCTCTATTGCTTTTGTATTGTTTTCTTTACATTAATATTTAAGATAATTAAGAATATGCATGGTGTTACATATATTAAAAGGTGCAAATAATTTGTCTGTTTGTAAATTATAAGCCACATACATATTAGATATACAGCTGCAGAAGTTAAAGCTGGTTTTGAGACAAAGGTTAGACAAATACTCTGGAAGTGTACAACGTTGAGATTCTATTTCTAAAATATAAATATTAAGTCTATTACAGTCCATTCCAGTAATAAAACCGTATATATGCTGTGTAGGCCAATGTTTTAAAAAGCCACAGGTTTTCTCATCCAGTCGTTAGTAATACAAAAAACACTGACTTGGCTCTACGTGCCGGTACTGGACTGTGCTACTACCCCTGCAAATAGAGGGGAAGCAATGTATTTATTGTTTAATAAAAAGACTTATAATGTGTTACTAATCTAGCAGATAAGAAGTTCAGCTATAGTACAGAAGTCTCTGAGGTTCAAGTTGCTCGTGTTTGACTGGCTAGAAATTTATTCAAATATTTGTATTAAGGGAAAACCAGAGAAAATCATTTTTGTAATATTGTAGACTTTAACAATTAAATTAGTTTGCTACTTTGATGTTACCTTAGGAACATGAGTCGTGATCGCAGAGGTCCTCATGATGAGGACTACCCTCCAAACAGTAGACTTTTTATTGTCTGTTCGAAGCAAAACACTGAAGACGAGTTTCGTGCAGCATTAGAACCTTATGGCACGATAGAAGACGTTTGGTTAGTGAAGGACAGGACTTCAGGGGAAAATAAAGGTATCTGCTAATTCCTATGACGTTTAAAAAAAGGTTTCAGGTCTGATAACCTTTATTACCAGTTAAAATTACTACTGTTTTAAAACAGAATAAAATATGTCAGTTTTCCGCGTGATTATCACAACACAGAATTGGCAGGTTAGACAACTTGTAATGAACAATCTTATGAATGCCTTGGAATGCACAGATTAAATTCATTGTTAAACGTAGTTACTTTTTATGGAAATGCATGTGTAGACTGTATATTATATAATGTTCAAAGTACTGGTTTGTCTACAGTGTCTACAAAATGCCGCATTAGCTGAAAATTACACAAGGATAGTAAATTAGCTTCTAAAAAGATTGACTCGTATGTTTTATCATTTTTCTCACCTCATTTATTCACGTATGAGAGGCCAAAAGCTAGCTTTACAGCATACTATTGTGGCAGAACATTTTTCTCATTTCTGCACATTTATGTATATAGTAAATTTCATATCTGTATTTTTCATATGAACTCATCTTACTTTTTAGATTCATAGTCATTTATTTATTCACAGATCCATGTTATTTTAAGATAATTGTTCAGTGCGATATCGTCAAAAAATTTTCATGGCATTTGGCCAAGTGTACATTACAAATGTGTCATCTTTTTTATGACACATTGAATTTTCCAATTTATTCGTTTCATAAACGAGACACTTATATTAACAATATCAAATCATATTAATCATTATTTAATATTTATGATGTGTCACTTACCCAGTCTTCAGAGAATATCACTCTTTCAAGTTGTTTGCATAATATGTATAAGTTAGTATAGCACACATTGAAACATAGCACGCACATGCACACACACACACACACGTGCACACACACACACACGCACATGCACACACACACACACACACGTGCACACACACACACACACACACACCAACGCATGCATGCACGCACGCACGCACACACACACACACACAGATAAAAAGCAGAACTTGCATGAGAAAAATCTTTGCAGTCATAGGGTCTACCTGTTTGCATTGCTCCCTTTAATTGGTCTATTTTAGCAGCATTACCAGTTGCAACTGATTAGATTAATGTTGCGAAATTTCTGCTTTCTATCGGGAGTCCCGCAATTCATATTATACCAAACAAAACAATGCAATCTATAATCGCTCATTACACTTTTCATAAGTTCATTATCTCTTAAGAAAAGTATAGAGCAGGACTAATAAAGCACTATAAAAGTAAAGTTAGAGTTTACAAAAGTGTCTTTTAAAACACAATAATGTTGTAATCCAGGCAGTGTGCACCATGCTAACAGCTCCTTACATACTTTGCACATTGCTCTTTACTTAGTCTGCTGCAATCATGTGCTTATCTGTTTCAACACCTTGGCAACATAAAAGTAATCAGAAAGAATAGAATTGAAATCTGCAGCACTTCACTGGAGTTAATCAATGAGATACCAAGTAAACGATTTGATAACAAATGGTACCGACGATTTCACCAACACAACCAAAGACTTGATAAATGCCAACTCGAAACGTGACACTTTCAAAATCACGTGAATCAAGTAAAGCCTTATGCTTTAAGGCTAGCAATGGGAACATTCACTATAGTAAGAACATATACTAAAGTATATACTGTCTGTAATGTCAAATTCAATACTATACTGTAGTAAAATATACTGTAAAAATTCACTATAGTGACCTGTTTGTGGCAAATAGGCAAAATATATAACTTTACTTAGACAACTTATAGTATCTTTATTAGTTTACTATTAGTATTACTAGTCAGTTTTTACAGGAAAAAAACTGCGTAAAACATGATGATGATGAATAGTATATCTGAAATATGATGTTAAACTGATTACTGAAAGGATGGGGAAGAACTAAAAGTTATGCACCCTATATTATGGATTTCCAATGTCCAGTGTAGGCCGATTGCCGTGCATGAAAAATTCAACAAAGCACTGAACGATGAATATTCACAGTAAAACAGACATATTGTAATGCATTGGAGGTCGCGTCACCTAGCGTTGAAGATTTTTTACTAGGCAATAGTAATCATAGATAAGTATAATATCGTTAACTTCTGACAATAATTAGTAATTACTACAGACTCACTGATACTGGCACTTATAGTTAGTTAAAACTTTGCTTATTGTAGGACATTACATAATGAAAAGGGAACATTAGCCATCATAGGCCATCATAAAATCACAATAGATTATGGTTTACAGATTTTCAATAAAACAAGTAAGCAAGTACTCATGAATGCTGGATACCATAAAAATTAAGTCTTTACTATTGTTGTTAATAGAATTATTAATCTTATATTTAGTGTAGTCATTTGCATTGAAATTCATAAATAATCGAATTTAATTATAACCATTTAATGACGCATGGTATATTTAACGGCATTTAATCATTGATAATGTTATTTATTTTTTATTTTACTTATTTATTTATTTATTTATTTTTATTTACATCTCTCTCAAAATGTATACATAAGTATAATGTATTTTAATCTTTCATAATGTACCTACGTACCTACATATCAGCTTTTAATGTAAATAAATTTCTTACGTGTGCAAAGATCTTGGGTTTTGCACCATTTTTCACAATCTTTAAGTGTATCAGCAGTGAAAAGCTCGTAATTTTATCGATGTAAAGATGCAATGTTCTGAATAAAATTATGATTGTCCATTTAAGTACTTAACAAATTTCGGTGGCAAGATACAGCAGGACACATTTGTTCCATAGAGCCTGTAACTTACGGTATGTAAAAGCTCACGCCAACATTGATGTTTATTTCGGTTTTTGGTTTCAAAAGGCTTGGCAATAATTGAAGATTTTGAGTTTACCTTAATCTTCGGATTCGAGGTAACTCAATTTACGTTTAGTGCTGACATAATGTCATTAAATTTTATCAATCAGTAAAGTGTTGTTTTGCTCAAGCTCATATTGAAACACATATTGCTCAACTTAGGAATTTCCAATTTAATCACAATATGGGATGATTTTTTTATATTTTTCACAAGCACGAAGAATGGTAATAGCCCTATTATTACTTTATAGGAATAGAAATTAATTTCCCTCATGATTGAAAGAACTCCAGTCTCTAAATCTATGCAAAAAATTAACCCAGTTAATTGTGACTGCCCTGTCACAGGGCGCTTGAAAATGTTAAAAATGATACTTGAAAATGTTAGAAATGACTGCTTGAGTATCGAGCCTGTAGGCAAGTATCAACGTTTAATGTGGAGCACTCCGTTTTCAAATTGCTATATAGATTGAGAACGAATAAAAGTATGTGCGTGTATGGCTTTTTATTGTATGTATGTATTGTAAACAAATAAAAAACATTGCCTTTCCTTTTATAGTCTAATAATTATTTTAAACTTGTCTTTCATGTTAAATCCAAACAAAAGCAGCCTATGTTTTACTGTTACAGCAATAATTATTATTGTCTAGAAGTGCAACTATCGCTTGTGGCCAAAGTGGTGTCGCTGTCACAGACTGAGTCTAGCAAAACAATGAAGATTTGCCATAATGCATTGCTCAAGACTCGGTCCGGCGGCGGTGTAGGGAGTCCTGGCATAGAGAGGTGAGCAGAATCATGTCCCTGGACGTTTAATTCAGTGAAGAAGAAGGCAGCTGGGTAATTCTGTAAATTAAGAAAGTGTACGAACATCAAATAATCAATTGAATTGGTTATTTATTGTGCTCTGCGTGAATCGATATTGACAAAAGGCGTGAGCTGCCTCCAATCATACCTCGAATGTGACTGAAATATTTGTAGTAAAGGGAGAGCCTTGAAATTGACCCGCGTCTAAATAACACCACGCCGCTTTGACTGTTTTGTCTGTGTTTGAATTGGTCGACTGTGCCGCTGTTGACCACATCAACTGGTAGAATGTTCCAACAATTTATCACGCTTTTGAGAAAAGAAGTGTTTCCTCGTTAAGACTCCGTTTTGACATCGAGGCGTGTACTCAGAATATTCCAGTTTTAATTTTTATATGTTATAAATTTTAGTGACTGCAGAAGACGAAAAATAATTATTTAATTAGTGCAGTTAAAGGTTAATATCATTGACATAAATTAGGAACTGTACGGGTTTCAATATTTACAAATTCTTATGGAACTCCTGGGAGCACTGGTGCAGGTATTGAGTGGCAACCGTGAACATGTAGCTTGTGTCCTGTTGCTAAGCAACACCTGTATCCATTTGTAAAGGGCATTTAAAATGCCATGTGCTTTCTAGCTGCAACACAATCTTTCGCAAATGACTTTATTGAAAACTTTAAATTGTAAACTTAGAAAGTCTGAAGTAGCATAAGTGACATGTAGCCGAAAGCTATTCGTACATGATGTTTCTTGTTGCTGTTTCAAATAGCACAGCTATTTTGCTCTTACATCAAACCTTTTTTTTGTGCACTTTGTTTATGTCATCAGATTTTGAACAAATATGGCTTCTGAATTGTATTAATACTTTGATTGTTAATGTGGTTAACAGTTTTAAAAATTTAAATGAAATTATTTAATTTAATGAAATTTTTTTTACCTAAAATAGAAATTAATTTCGTTATGTAAAGAAATCTGAAATTGTGACAAACTTCTCTAGATTCCAATTACTGCAATATGCTCTGTTCCGTTCTTGATTCCAATTTCGATTAATCATTCCTTCACTAATTTACATTGTATTTGTGAATATTTCAGGTGGCCGCAATATGGAAAACCTTTGTGCTCTATTTCAACTAGAAATGTAGTAGCATTTACCAGTAGCATTTTGCTAAATACGAAGGTTTCTTTTCGAGAATTGCCGGAATGGGGTGGAGGCCATGTCTATGTGGTTGATCTTGACCAACCATGGAAAGCCCTGAGGTATGTGCAGTCTAATTCAGCTTCTGGTTTTATGTATTTCAGCTTATACTTTGTTTTTTTTAACTAAGCTGTTAATGCAATATGTACTGTTTTAAGGCATCAAATTAAGTAAAAATGTTGTAAATAGAATAAAAATTGGCCTTTTGTAAAGCAAAAAAAAATTGTCATTAAAACGAAACAGTGCGTCATTAAGTGAAAAAAGGTCTAAAATATCCAGCATCGTTAAAATGAAACATTGCTAAATGGGAAGTCGTTAAGCGAGGACTTACTGTGCTACAAACTTTTAGTATATATTTATTCTTATTAAGTACAACTTGTTTTCCCATGTTAATAAAGCATTTAAACGAAATCTGTTCATGTAAGTTACCCTATTAGGCAACAGGTAATCAGATTAAAGAAATGATCAATGATTTTAATTACCATTTGCGAATGTTGTGTTACCTGTCGTTACTCTATAACCAGTCCCTGTGTCACTCTTATGTGGTACTGCTGCATGGTCTACATTTGGATCTGTTGACTTTAATGCTTTGGGTTAGTCAGTTTATTAGAGTAACTTTTATTCTGATGAAGGGCATGTGAACTGTGAACATAAAAAACTGTACTTAATTGAATCTCTAATACAGTTTAATTGTTGAAATTATGAAGCAGCAGACAGAATGCTGCACGAACGCAAACAAAGTGTACTGACGTACAAAATAAGATGGTACAGTAACAAGTGCACTCACATTATAAATCAATAGCTAATAATACTAACCAATATGGTATGTGTTATATTTGTTCTCAATATAGAATTCTTGGAAATGATGAATATATTACTGTTTTGGAATGGGATGCCTCTGGTTCTCGCTTGCTACTTGCTGATGTGACTGGGAAATGTCAATGTTGGGGCATGAAGGTAATATCATTACAGTTATTTGGTGATTGTAATGTTTATCGATATTAACAATAAAGCTTTCTGGATTAACATGGCTGCCAGGAATGCAGAAGATCTTGTGTTCAAGTCCCAGTAAAGGTGCGAAATTTTTCAGATTTTCTAATTTAGCATCGTTTTCTTGCATTTATACGAGTGATTTTGTACTATCTAAGCAGCAAAATCATTGGTCAATAAATGATATTAGTAGATTGTTTCCTCTGTGGTTCTAACATTGCTGGAGAAATCAAATGCTAAATATTGAGAAATAACATATATGAATATACAACTAGCATTTATTCCATATCACCAAACACCACAAAACCTGAAGATGACGATTAGTGTGCAGTGGAAAAATTGATTTTCTTAACAAAAAATGTAGAATTTAGTAAGTAGCGGGTTATTTGTAAAACAGACATTGCTCTTGCTATTAAGAATTTTAAAACTTTCTTTGAAATGTTTTATACAATATCTGAAATCATGGTATTGCATTTATTTTTTATTAAATTTTTGCAGGATTTTTTGCTAAATAGCTGGACTTTGCTTGGAACAGTAGAGATTAATATGGAACAGATTTTAGTACTACGATGGTTTCACAAGGGTTCCAAGGTGATATATTTAAAATAAAATGTTCGAATTGGCTGTGTTCACACTTGCGTGTGGGAATGTGCATGCATGTATGTGTACATATAAGTGTGGTGCATACATATAAGTGTTATTGATTTTTTTCTGGACAATTTTTTATATTTCAATTGGATAATCTTGTGTATTTCAATCTTGTATTCAAGCCTTTTTTCTGTGTGAATATGTCAAGGCATACTTTCTAATTTCTGCTAAACATTGTGTATGTCAGGGCTGTCAGCAAGTATCACAACCAGAGTATGTTCGCATACTTTTTGTGTTGCTTCCTTAGTGTAATGATGTGTAGTAGCTAGTATAAAAGAACTGTCTCGGCATTCAAAAAAGAGGTGACCAGAAAACAAACAGAAGAAAGGCAAAAGAGAGAGAGAGAGAGAGCTATGCTGTCTCTGAGATTTGGCATAAAGTGAAACATAACTTTGTTAATATTGTGCTTCCTTTTGGACTAGCAAACAAATTATATTCTCTCCCAAAGTGTTTGGCGTAATAAATCAGAACCATTCTTCATCAACACTGTAGATTTCCGTTTTTATTAGTTCGTAACTTGTCCCCTCCGGTCTAAATCTACAATACGCTCCCTACGCAAACTCAACAACACAGGTGTGTGTTTACTGTTTTTAAAAACTATAAGTGCTTTGCACTGACTAAAAATGGAGTGTGGTGGCTAAATGCTAATTTGTTTCAGATTGCTCTGGAGCGTGAGTCTAGAGACAACACGAAGTATTCAGACAGATTTAAAAGAGTGCCATTTCAGCCAACTGTGGCCCAGTATGGAGGATGTGCTCTTGACGGATGGGTGGCAGTAACTGCTACAGGCCTGGTAAGAGCAAGTCATTTTGCTGTTTAGATAATTATTTTGAATAGGCTTTAATTAGACAATCCCTGGTTGCTGAAACCATGTAACCATCTTCGTGGGGTTAGGACAGAAAATTTCAAGCCATATGGTGCTACGTTAGGATGTCTCAAAATTTGCCATATGGTATGTTTTATTTTTTTAATCAAAGCAAATTGTTTTAAATTAGATATAAAGGAACTGAGAATTTTGTTTGTTAATTGTGTCTTCTTCAGAGCACTTCAGCTAAAGCTTAACGTATGTATTTCCAAGCATCTCCAAATTAACAGTTTTTAACAACAAACTTTGATTGTTATATGAAGATCACAAAGGCTCTTTGTCTTGTTGCACAGTTTTTTTTTACATAGTCACATAAAAATGGCAGTGTGCTAAATCAGTCAAATTGCAGTGTTTCAATGCAGAGGGCCCTAGCATCCAATTCGCACACAGACATCTTGCATTCAAGAAGCTTATAATAACAACTAGAACCTTGATAAAGCTTAAATAGTAAATTGTTAAATTGTAAAAATAATTCTCAAACACTACTTTTCATTCATGCCAGACTGTAGAGATTTTGAAAAGAAAATAGACTTCAATAAGTATACTGATTTTTGAGATACCGTATGTTTAGGCCAAACTGAGTTAATAATAGTTTTCATGTTACAGATATCTGTTACTTTACTTAACCCTCAAGGCCAGAAACTAACACTTGAAGAGAATTTAGCAGCCACACGAAGCCGAATTGCTGTTTGTGATGTAGCTTATTGTAACAGTGAGTAAACTTATTGATTTCTAAAATCTGCAGTCTTCAGAAATATCATTAATTAACTTTCACACTTGTCTTTTATTCAACTAATTATTGTTTTTTTATTTTCTTAGATGGTGAACTAATGGTTGCAGCAAGTGATGGTTGCGTTTCTTCAGCTGTTTCTTGTTTCAATCTTTCTATTAAATCTCAACCAGGTAATTGATTTTTTGAGATTTTCATATTTTTATGTTAAAATTTAACGAATTTTGGCATTTTATGCATGTTAAAATTTTAACAAAGTGTTCTAATTTGATTCAGAACCATGTTTTGAAGTGACAACGTTCTGCCATTAGTTCTCAGCATGTAACTAAAAAACAAAATTTGTAAACCTAAATTTAAAGAGAGATCGCAGCATATTACAAAATAATAAAGTATCAAACAAGATCTAGCAAACAATTAAGTGTTAGATAATGACTTGCTGTTTTTGCTATAAAATGCGCATTTGTAGATTTTTTTAAATACTTACTTTCTGATTGTGCAATTTTCTAAATGACATGTTCTCATTTTTCAGATGGCAGCTTTTCACTGACCTGTCTACCAATTGCCAGTTTTTTCCTGAATGCATACACAAGTAACTTTGAGTCTTGTCCTTGTAAGTGTTTATAGGAAAAATAACTTGTTAGGAAAAATAAATTATACAAGTTAGAAATATTGTTAAAGTTATATTTTATTAATTTTAAGTTGGTTTTAATAAAATATTATAAAGGCATCTGACATGTAGGAGACATTAATTATGTTGGTAGGTGTATATGACTGTAATGGCATGGTATGCATATATTAATGCAGATTTCAGCAGTCACAGATTTTAGCAGCTTCATCATTTGTACTGATTTGTATATTAAATCAAATGTTTTTATACACTGAAGTCTCATTTTTGGAATATGGGCCACTGGGAGGAAAGAAACCCTCAAAATTGGCATTTTGAAAATGTCCATTTTCTGCAAACTTATTTCAAAAGAATGGAAATATGTGAAGGGTCAGGCCAATAGTCCATTCAGCATGGGTGTGGTAGGTGTATTTTAGTGAAAGGCCCTTGGTTTCGTGTGATCAGCATTTTCACTGATACCCAAGTTTTTCAGAATTTTGCAAAAAAAAAATGTACAAAAAGTGGCATTTGTAACCGTTCAAGGTTCTATGCTTTTTCTCTCCGAAAGACACAAAAGTAGGCTGTAGCATATAGTAAGTTTGTTTAAAAATAACTCCCTGAGAACGATTACTACTGCTTATTTCCAAATTCCAGTTCAGTAATTTTGAGCTTGGCAGACTACAGGACACATAGCCATTGTTGACATACTGCCTCTTATCTTTGCCCACAAGCTAGCATCTTTATGTGACCATTCAACTCATTATATTACCATCATTGGAAGAGTAAAAAATACTAATGAATACTATGAGAATGTTCCAGCATTGTTGATTATATTCCAGTCTTATGTGCAAAATGTTGTGCTAGGATTTTACTAGTTGATTAACACCTTGCACTCCATTTTTTGTTAGATTCTACGCTTTCCCATCTGGCATTCGTATGGAAAGAAGGGACGAACTCAATTATAGCCTGTGCGGCAGGGTCTGCCTGTAGTAGCGTGGAATTCTGGGAATTAAAAGAGCATGTCATTCCTATTAATAAAGTCTTTCTTACTAGCGGTGGAGCCACGGAGCTCAGAAAAATGGTAAGTCAATAACTGTATGCAGTGTGATCGGTTCTATCCACCTGTTGTTAGTTGTGTGCCAAACGCAGTCAATGTATATGTTTTGTAACTGTGTACTGTACACGTGCTTATGTACTTCTGCACTTGTAACTGTGTACTGTATGCGTGCTTATGTACTTCTGCACTTGTAAGATGTAATGTATATATAAAATGTCATGTTTTTAGGGCCCTAATCTAGAGCTTATTTAGGATTCTTTTATTTAGCTGAATAAAAAATAGTATATTGTTACCATTAGCTGGATACACTCCTAAAAAAGCATATCATATGGCAGAGGTGCACAGATTGTGCATGGTCCGCAAATGATGTAACTGCGGCTCTACAAGGCCCTATATAAAGTGTCAGGAATATGGTGTCGTATGGTAATGGTTAACTGGCACATTGAAATTGTACCAGACAGTTGCAGTTTTGACACAGCCTTCACCTGATCAGAAACTTCTCCTTATATTAGGATTACGGAAGTATTTTAGGATTTACTGATGTTCTTTCTTTCATTGATAACAGAAACAGCTACTAGAATTGCAGCTGGTTTTCAAGTTTTTGCTTTTGTGCACTGAATTGCTGAGCTTTTTGTTCTTTATAGTGTTTTTTTTATTTAGAAATGGAAATACGTTGATAGTGTAATGCACACAGCTGAGGTAACTGCATTAGTGGCTTCTCATCTTTCTCCATCAGATAGTGAACTGATTCCTCACTATACAAGCATTGTAGCTTACAAGGATTATAGCGTGAAACTCTTGTACAGGTAAAATTTGACTATTACATCTAGTTGGCTTTATTACAGTCAACAATCTCTGATTAAAAGTCATTATTTCCCTTTTCCGTATGGTCGTTCCCTTTCCTCACACTGTTTAAATATTTAGCTTCATATATTGACTACATATTGTAAATTATAAGTTTGTACGTCTTCTTAGTTGTGCACTTTTGATAAACGATAGTCTTCAATTAAATGTTTCAAGTGACACAAGTTTTCCACATAAATTGTTGATTTACTTTCTCTTAATTTTGTATTGTAATGGCGAAGAACATATTCTAATCTTTATAAGCAATAATATGTTTTGGCGTATTGTCCATTGTTAACATTGTTAACAAGTACTTGTCCATGTCTTATTAACAAACTGCACCAGAGTAAATGTTTTTTTAACATTTGCAATTATTGTTGTACATCTTTTGCTGATGAAAAGGAACGTGTTACGTTTCATTACAAAACAAAAGTCGTATATTACTTTTACTCCAGATTCCATTACAAGACAGCATGTTGTATTCTTTTATGAAAAAATAACATGTGACGTTACTTGTTATATGTTATTTTTGCTGTTGCTGCATTTGCAAGACTGCTGAAGATAGTTCTGATTGAGTTTCCCCCAATTTCAATCTGTTACTGCAGATAACTTTTAAGTTTGCCATGTTTTTAATTTGAAAAGATCTATTCAAACTCTTCGGTTAAATTTAAGTGTAGGTGTATTTAAAGTGTGGTGTGAATGGTTGCATTGATCTTTGTCTTAACAAAATGGCTTCACCAACATGGTATAGTGAAAAAGAATGTTAGAGTTGATATGTATTAAAACTGGTGTAGATATATGAACCATCATATGTTAAGCCTGGTCATAAAGTGATGTCTTCGTTCCCGTGAAAGGCTCATAATGTGAATTTACATGTTACTTTGAATGTAACATTATTATGTTACGTATTTTCGCATATTATATACTACATTAATATGTGCTATCAAAAAAGTAATGTGTTACCAGCGATGTGTTACTTCTAGCATATTTTATTTAAGATGCTATGATATTTATGTTAGTCAACTGAAGAAGGTAATGATCCTTTTTGGTTAATGTTATATCATATAAAGGCCATTAAAATGTTTTTAATGTTGTTGAATATTAACTCTGCAGAACTAAAGGATATAATTATTATCCAACTTTATTTACAATTGTATTTGGAAATGTGGATAGGCGTATCAGGAAATTATTACTCCACAGTACAGAAGAAGTTGAAAAGAATAGGTAAAAATCGACAAAACCACGAGAAAGAGCATTTAATTTTGATAAAATGCCCTTATCTTGACATCTAGTACTGCTGCTGTTCGATAGTCATAGGGCCATAAATGGACACAGATTTAATTCACGTCGGTTCCTCAGTGGGAATGGTCTCATGACTCATTATTACCTTAAGAACTACATTGATTTTTTTTGTTATTTCTGACACTAAGGAGTGCACAGCAGCTAAAAACACATTAAAGAAAAACATTATAAATAAAATATTAAAAAAGACATGTCTACATATGATAGATTTTATGTATAGCGGGGCATCATTTCCTAACTTGTATTTATGACTTTACAATAATGACTTGATTTTGCTGTGTGTAGGAGTAACGTATCTCAAATGGCTGCTGTTACAATGGAAAACATTGTGCGATTAGCTAACGATTCAGGTTTAAGTCCATCTACGACAGCTGGTGAACTGACTTGTCTAAGACAATCAACTACAGGATATATGCTTGTAGGAATTGACTCCTACAGTCAACTTTTTGTGTACAGGTTGTCTACAAGTCGAGACACGTGTGAGTAACATTAAATATTAAACAAAGTAACATTTTATATTACATGCTGCTGAAAGCAAAACATTGTTAAATGTGTTGCCATGTGGTATCTAATACTATGTATCTGATGAATTTCTTGCTAAATTTTTAGTTGGTCCTACACAAGAATTTATACTGAGGAAATGATATTTGCTTTTTCTCAAAATGCAACACATCCTCTAAAATGAGTTTAAAGAATTTATAGAGTTTGAAGAACTCTAAAAATTTAATTTAACTTAATTTAATCTAATAATGTTTTTCATTGTGTTGTCATATCATAGCAGCATTAAACTGAATACAAGGTGCAAATACAATAAAAATATAAAATATAAAAAGCAATTAAGTATCAAGACATAAAATTATTCAGTAAACTTCACCTACAATAAAGGATGCTGAGGGAATTTTCTGTTTCTCCCATTTTTGTGTCTTGATGTTTTGTTTTTTCTTCTCTGTATATAATGAGTTGTATTTTGTTACTGATTAATTTAAGTTGGTTACATATCATTGTTTTCATTTATATTTTCATTTCATTGTTGAAGAACAAATAATGAACTGTGATATTTGTTGATTGCTTTATATGTCTTGTGTATATTGTTGTCATATTTGTGCCACTTACTACTTGAATGGAAAGCAAGCAATGAACATAGTAATTTGTAACTTACTGAATAAAAAATTCATATCAACCATTACAGCAATGTATAAGAATAATCACTTTGCTAAGTAAAGCTGTACTTAGTGCACAGCTGCTGCAGGCCTGTTAGTGAATACTAAATAAGTGAATACTATTGGCTAATTCCAATTATTGATTACTTTTTGTGATTAATCGATTATTGAAATCGCTCTTTGGCGTCTGTTTCTCAACCAGTGTGGCTATACAAAGCTGTCCCAGCTAAAACTTTAGAAGTGGAGTCATACCAGCTTTTGTGTTTGAGAACGTTTACACTCACAATTTGCACTGTCGAAAATTATTTCAAACGCACTTTGCTTTTTTCGTGTTTCAAATAATTATAAAGTCATGTTCATGAAGTGAATCATTTAGTATTCAATTACACAGCAAAGTAATTAGCACCAGAGACTTTCGGGTATGTAATCCAAGTAATCGATTACTAGTAGTCGATTATGCCCACTACATGCTGTAGAATAGAAAAACAAAATAAAAAAGAGGAAATCAAGAAAAGAGGAAGGGAAGTTAAAGAGAGTGAAAAGAGGAAAGAAGTATGTGGTGGTAGCTGTGTGAAAATCCAGTAGAAAATTCAAGTTTACATAGCCAATTTTTATACAATACCGATATCCGACAATGTCAAGCTCTCGTTGTTTTCCAGATTTTCAAACAGGTACAATGATTGCTATCAATCTCATAGTCAATCTACTCGAATACTGTATGTTGAATGGTTACGACTGGTTTGATGTTCTTCTGTGCATTAGGCCAAGTAAGTTTACTCTATATGTATTCTTATGCTTTTGCTGGAATCACGCTTATACTACCTTTATTTTGTACAATTCATTAAATGAATATACACCTTTTTTGAAAGTTGTAATATGTTTTTATCACACACTTGGCCAGGAATTTTTAATTTTATTGTACGTTCATATACTTACCTGGTACAGTCATATAAAAGAGTATTTTTTTAATTTAAAACGTGAAACACAATAATTATTATAACATCGTTTCAGTGAGGACGCAGCCATTGTTTTTCTACGGCTAACTGTCGGCTAGGATTACTGTTTTGTATTATGCTGATTATCGTACTAGAGGCTAAAAATATTGTATTTTCCAACAAATCAGCTTATTAACGTCCGAGTAGTGTTGCCATGAAGCGTCCATGGCATGAAGAAATGTGCGTTTAAAAATTTAAAACATTACTTCTAACCAGTGAGAAATTAACAAACTTTGATTTCAACTGATTTTAAATATTCCACGATTCGGCTTTAAACATTCACAAAGCTTTAAAAAAAATTTTTAAAGAAAATTTTTTCCTCCCTACCTTCTGACGTCTTTTGATATCATGATATAAGTCAGAAACAATTTCTTTGTGGCCTAATAGTGGGAGTAATATTTAAATCTTGCTTATAGAAAATATGCCAATTATTAGTAGTTGCTGCAGTTAGTTCTTTGGCCCTGTTTTGTTCATAGCTGCTAACATAAAATGTTATGCCCTTTTTGATATACTTATTTTTTCTTATTTTAGATTATACTGATAATATTTGTGAATGGATCACAGAAAATTTTAACAAACAGCCAACATCGGTTCAACAAATGTACTGTAACAAGTTTCTTGCTCTAAAAGCTTCTTTATATAGGTAAATGACACTATGTATGTTTGCACCTCGTTTTTGCTATATTACTAGCATATTATATTCTAGTAAAACGTAAATGTTCAAAGCTTATTTCTAATATTATCTTTTCCAACACATGTTGAATAGAAGAAAACCTCTTAAAGATGTCATCATAACTAGACAGTTAGCTAAGTTCTGGTCCTTACTCATCACCGGCAATACTAGGTTTTGGGTTGTCAGCTTGCTGCGTACACACTGGATTTAGAAAAAAACATGTAATAGTGTTTATACAGTAGGCATCGCTTAATAGACTCACTTTTGAACCGAAGTGTTTTTACCCAATAAAACCGACAGATATAGTGTTACTAATATAGAAAGGAGTACATGTATGAGTCATCAGCTTAGTATGCACTGCAAAGGCTTTTAATGAAATTTAGAAATGAAATAATGCCTAAATTCCTTTGTCCAGTTAAAACTTTTTAAAAAATGTTTACATAAATGACTTAATAATAAAAAAAAGCATACTTTTCTAAATCACATAAATCTGTTTATTTGCAAAAATTACAAAAATTCCTTCAAAGTGGGCTGCTTCATTTTATCCCGAAGAAGTTGGCTCACAAAGTTCTCATAATGATAAAAACATTGAAAATCTGTTGTTGTATCCTGCACAAATTCTGGTAAAATACTTACTGCTTGGCGTGCTTGAACTGTTGGCGTTCCCATGTTTTCCCGCAGCGTCATCTGTATTTTTGTCTTAGTTCTGCTTGCTATCATGATATACTTATTGTACTGTACCTGCGTCCTTGGCATAACAGCAACAGCTAACTGATTGAACTTTCTGCAAAGACAACCAGAGCTTCAAAAGCATACTGCTAGGCAAGTGATTAAAGGTCTAGCTTCCACGAATTTTTGGGTGACAAGGTTAATTGCAGTGGTCAAGCAGGTCAAAGCAAAACGCTAGACTGGCATATTAGCATATGATAAACGTACCTGCTTAAAAACAGAACGGTACTTAACATGTTCTATGTCTATGTATATTTATGTATATTATAGGACAAAAGTGAATTAAATGATATAAAAGTCGTAAATTCTTATTGGTCCCACGAAAGTGTCTTATTAAAGCGCATAAAGCATCATATTGAATCAGTTGTGCAGGGTTTTTAAGCCTATTAGCGACCTTTTTGTATACATTTAAATAGAAGCAGTCCATACCAGACGTTTTTGAGTCAATTAAGCAACCGAGTTTATTAACCGTGTTTCTAATAAACTTTGCCTACTGTAATATGTAGTGCATGCTGATCAGGTTTATTTGCATCCCTCATAAACATACAGTTGTTACAGTTTCATGTTAGTTCAGAGAATAAAATATTAAAAATACAAAAATGCAATAGATAAACTAATTCAAAATTTATTGAGAACTTAAATTATTTTGAAATTGAAGACGGAGATTCTTTAAAAAATTAAACGAAATAAGGCTAATTTGAATTGTGTATTATAACCGGTCATTGAACCAAGGGCTTTGACCAATTTGTTGGCTCACTAGGCAATGTTAGCAGCTGATGCACCAAGTTGCTTGTGTGCTGATACGGCATTTAAAGTCGCATAGCCCATCAAATAACTGGAACGTTTTATATAGTTTTTGAAGAAGTTGTGGAATTCAAACCTTTCACCAATGCAGTATTGCTTTATAAACTCAGATAATGATATCGGATGATTCTTCTGGTTTCAGGAGGATACCACATGGCCAGGGTAGAGCTGGTGACTGTATAGCTAGAATATTACTAAATTCTGTAGCTACAAGTTTCCAATCAGTGCTGCGCCCATCTGCATTAGTTAGCCAAGAAAAGGGACCAGCTGAAAAGCTTTCAAGTATGAATCATATTTAATTTATACGTGTTATCCTTTTTCAGATCGTTTTTTCAGAGTCCAATCTGAACCACACCGCTACCATCAATATCATTGTTGTCGTCGTCGTTGTCGTCGCCAATATCATCATCATCACGACCAACTTTATCTTTGTCATCTTTGTTATCATCATCATCATCATCTTGTTCATGTTCATCGTCTTTGTCATCGTCGTCTCGACGTCATCACCATCACCATCACCATTATATTCATCATCATCATTATTGTTCATCCTCGGTATTCCTGTCCACTCGAATCCACTCATGTGAACTCCAACCATAAGTGGCACTTCTGTAGTATTTACACAAAGTGCAAAGTCATACAATGTGGATTTTAATGCTTAGTCATATAATGTCTTTCATTTATTGAATTATTGTTGAATTATTAGTTCATTTTGGAATCGATTTCTCATTCATATTTTTGTTGATGTGTGGCATTTTCTTGCTGATTTCGTAAACTAGAATTAGAAGATTTGGCAAATTGATCGTAACCAGAAAAAATGATTCTAATATTCAATAAAATACAAAACAGATGAAGAAATGAACTGTCATAATCTATTTGTTATTCTGGTTGAAATTCCACTTCTCAACCCGTTAGGAGCAAGTTAGGAACCGCTGTTCTAACATCAATGAACTGCTTGTTTTGAAGCATGTTCTACTTTTGTTTTGTAGGTTTGATAAGAAACAATGCCAACGAAGCTGACCTTAGCAACATGTTGTCACTTGTAAAAGCATCCGACACGAAAGCTCGTGATTACGTGGTCGACCCGTCTATACTACAGTCAGCCCAACAGTTAATACAGTGGGTTGCTGATTTCACGCTGTATTTACTGGCTGTGCTGCCAACTTATAGGTTTCAGAAAATGGACATTCCTGGTGTGAGTACATAAAATTTTTTTCTTTTTCATTTTTGTGTTTAATTAATGTTTTTTGTGATGTTGTAAAGTTATTCATTAAATTTTCTCTTGTTTGTCCTTAGTGTGGTCTGCTGAAAGATGCCAATGCTCTTAACACACTCAGAGAACTCATCGTACTGATTAGACTGTGGGGTTTGATAAATCCTAACTCTCTTCCAAACTTCTCGGCCACTTCAGGTATTTATAAAACTTCAAATTAATATACTCAAAAGTTTCAGTGATTTTCTTTTATATGAAATACTGGAAAAAGAAGATGCAAGTGACTGTTGTCTGCCAGAATTACGTGTGAGCGTTCTTTGCTGGAAAGGAAATTCAAATTAAATCGAATTTGTGACTTTTGAAGTCGAATGAAACCGAATTTCAAGATTTCGATTCTGAATAGAATTCGGATTGAGTTTTAAAGATTTTCGAATAAATTTTAGCGTCATTAATAAAAAGCAGCCTTACAGAAATCATACATATTACTTGATTTTGTTCTGCAGTAAAAAATGCTAATAACTTGTTTAAATATTTTGCACGGGCATTGCAGCCAAATTATGCAGATTGGATGATGTTTCAAATGTTTTACTGATAAAGAACGTATGTAGTTGAAGTACTGAATATTTGAACCTATAATTTTAAGTTCGAATTGAATTTGAACTACAAGAACTCCAATGTCCAATGTTCACCACTAGACAAAGAGCAGTTTGGTTAGGAGCAGGGTTTTTCATTGTGATTTCCTGTTTCTTGAGTTCATCTTGTGGTTTTGTATTAAGTTTGCTTACTGATCTTCTTTCAGATAATTTAGATTGTTTGCCATTGCTGTTTAAACTAATCTCAAAAGCTTTACTCTGTTGTTCGAGTGAGCCAGATGAAGCATTGCTAGGTATGTGCTATCAATAATCCTAGATTTGTCTCTACTGCAGCGATCTGTTTCCTAAGATCAAAACCTTTTTAAGCTTTGAGTACCTTACTACTTGAGCTTCTTCTATGCTGTGTGCTTGGACATTAAGCTGGTTTTCGTGAATTTTATATGTTTATCAAAGACAAAGAGTATTATTTAATTTTGTTACAATTGTTGATCGTAAAGGCGGGAGAGCTAGATTGGTGCTTAAATTTTTTCAGCTAATTCAAAAATCTGATCTCTGTCTTCGGACCCAAACAAACTTGAAATTCTGAGTATGTATTGCATCTTTCTACATGGTTGTAATGTGTAATGGTTTACGATATTATCAAGAATTTCAAGAGCAAGAGATTATAAAATATGTGCATAATTATTACAAAAACTTCACGTTATGGTGTGTACGATGTCAATGATGATACGCAAGGATTAGTAAGCGACAGTGTTGGCCTACTACATTATTACAGTATACAACCTAACTACGTTTTGGTAATAAAGAGATGACGATAAATGTACAGGCTAGATACTATATTATAAATAAATGTTGATGATATTACATAATATGAAAGCTAATCAGACCTATGTGCTAAGGCGTCAGGATGTCTTTTGATCATTGGGCTCCGAGAGATCATTGGGCAAACCACTGTGCTAACTTAATACCAATTGCCCAATTGTCATTTATAAGACTTCAGATGAAGCCTATTAGAGGTAAATAGATAAGTAGCTCATTGAAGGGTTATAATTAAGCAGAACGCCAAACAATAGTACCTACAGGCTATGAATTGATAAGGGATGGTTGTGTGTTCGCTCTTTAACCTATTTTTTGGGACAGATCCAAGTAACAGGGTGATCATGAGAATAAACAATATGTCATACTGGTGCATTTCCCGACAATATTTTTAAATCTGGCCACTGTTTACCACCCACTCATGACTGCTAATCTGAATTATTCTGTAGTTTGATTCTGTGTTGCCTATTATGCCTTTCTTAGTATAATTCATGACCACTTTAAGCGGTTTTTACTCATGCTGGGCTAGTGACATTTCTGAATTTAGTTTTGGGGTTCAAGGAATTGATCATTAAAATGTCATTGCAGTACGTTTTGCAAAGTGTGATAGTGTCGGCGTATATTAAATACAAATATACTGCAATACATCATTTTATATCAATTTTTATGTAAACTTAAATACATTTACTTTTATAATTAGCATAATTTATTCTGTTGTATCATTGAGATTAATTTGTTGATGATTTTCCAGATGAATGTGGATTATTGCCAAGCCAAGTTTTAATACCAGTTGTGGATCTGGGAATTTCTGCCAAAGGTACAGAACTTCTCTTGCATAGAAAGCAGCACACTTAAAGTAGATACTAAATAGTAAAAATCTTATTTAGGTATAACACATTTTTCAAATTTGTTCAGACTGTGTTCATTCAGCTGTTGATGTTGTAATAGTCCCAAATTTGTGTTAAACTGAAATGCTTCTTTTAAATAAAAATGATAAAAAGTGATTTGCTATCCAATCACTGTCCTTCTCTATTTTGCATACTTGTTCATTCTTGAAAACAAACCTTAGTAATATTTCGTATACCTTTTTAGGTTTATCCAGTGCAAACTTGACAGCCAATCAGCAGCCATTTCATTTTGAATATGATGTGTCACCAAGGCAGTTGGGTAAAACTAAACCTGAGCCATATGAATTTACAAACCAGACGAATGGGCAGAAACAAGATGCTGTGAGAAAAGTCTTCTTGGGCGTTGTACCGTCCGTTCCTGTGAAACAATGCACCAGGTAGCTAATAATACCAACTTTCTTTGTTCCGTAACACAGGTGTGCATGCATTCATGTATAATATTGCATCGATTTGTGACACTGATTTAGTATCTGAACTGTACTAGTGAATAAAAATAGAATTGTTGATACAAAATGTTCAAGAATGCACCTATTTTTCTAGTGTTTTACTGCAGGAGTTCTTGCTTTTAGCTGTAGCTTTCTTACCTTTAGCTGTCTTTTTTCTTGCTTTTAGCTGTTTTTTGCTTTTACCTGTCGCTTTCTTACCTTTAGCTGTTTTTTTTCTTGCTTTTAGCTGTTTCTATCAGTCAGGTGGTGTCAAAAAGGTAAAAAAACAAAATAGAAAGAATTTTAGTAAAATTGTAAAGCAGTGAGTTGATTAAAACATTGATTAGTCAATAATCGTCCCTAAGTTTCATATCTATGAGCATGTGCATGAAAGCCAAAGATTAAGTACCAGGTGCAGATAGATGTTAGTTTAGCGGCACAATCGAAAGCCCCAGTTAAAGCCAACAAAACGCCAAAACTACAGGTGCTTGTTATCCAAATTTCATAAAGAAACTTACGAAGTATGCACCAACAATATTGACAGCAACAATAATGACAACACAACAACAGTGACAATAATAACGCTAACAATAAAAATAATAATTGTAATTATTAGCATTATCACATTTTGCACCACTGTCAGTACAACATACAGTAACCTTAACACTAAGACAGTGGGATAGAACTTGTACTAATTTAATAAGATCAAAGTTGAGGTTCGTAGGTTCTCCCTGCAGTGTGGCTTTCTTGTGGAAGCTTTCTGATACGTTTTTCATTGTTTGTGTCATTATTCCTTGATGTTATGACTATAGACTGCTTAATGCTTTTTATCAGTATAAATTGGGTAGTTGATTAGATCCCTTCTGTTTTTGTTTTTTGGAATTCAACAGTGTACCTACATAGTTGAACATTGGTTAGTAATAAGTTGAAAAACTCTAAGTACATGTATATTTCTCTATCATGTTTACAATATTGACTGTTCTGTTCACGATTAGATTAAGCATTCCTAACAACAGCTTAATTTATGAATGATGATTCATAATTACTAAGTGATTTCATTATACCAACCACTGCTAAACAGTCTCCTTTCCAAAATTATTGCACTTATTTTCTCATTGTTTTATGCATTTTGAGATATCATACATTTACTTTATTTTGTATATATAGATGTAACTCCATGGCAGCACTCGGAATTGGTACAAGGTCTCCCGTAATGAAAGCTTGGGATCAACATTGGAGTAGGTCATGTCTTTGCGGAGGACACTGGCGAACTATGCTTGGCAAAGAGACTTGACAGATGACATGAATCACTGTAACACTTTATCTCAAAAAGCTAAGCCTGTGATCCTAATTGTTATTTCCCCACAGATGAAGTCTTGAAATTCACTTTTAAAGTGGTGTGTCATGTGTAAAGTGATGTTATCTGTAAGTGACATGCCTGAAGTTTTCACTTTTTGCAGCTTGTTACATTGGATATTAATTCATTCAAGTCAGGAGTGCATTATGGATTTACTGATTTATCAGAAGACCCTCATAGCATTACTTGAACTAAGATTTGTCCAGAAAAGATTGCAGCATCAATATATGGTGCTGTTAGGTAAATGTTGAGCTGCTAGTGTGATTCTGTGTGTGGTGTCGTCTGTGCATCTGTTTTCTTGTCCGTAATTAATGAGCTCATTTAAAGTGATATACTGGTAATCATCACCTTACTACCTGTGCAACTTACGACTGTTTCATCTTTAGGATGTGGTCATAACTTGATTAATTAATTATACAAAGCTAATTGTAACTCATATTTCGTTCTACTTCTTTAAGCAAATTAATTTTAAATTGCTGTCTGTTTTGATAAATTCATTCATATGTCCGCTGTACTTAGTGTGCGCACATGCAACATTTTATGTGTAGGGGTGCACCGCTTGCAAATACATGTTCAAGTTGCATCCAAGTCGTCTTACGACCGATTAGCCAGAACTGATTAGTCTTACAACCAGAAGTTGGTTACCTGTCATTATAATATTCATTGATTTTTTACCCCAGTATAATAATAAAGTAGAGTTTTGGAGATAGTACATTACGTACAGGCATAGTCTGTCAAGTTTTCATTTTTTAATTTGCCGTCAGTCATCATCAGTAGACTACGTATGCTTACTGATTTGCAAAGGTAGGGAATTTTCCTGTAGAATAACTGAGGAATAGAATTGGCAATTACAGATTATGCAAATCTAGATTTTACCTTGTAAAACCACAAGCATTTCTGAAAGTAGTAGTGCCATGAAGCATGTTGCTACAGTTTCTGAATTTTCAGTAGGTTTGTAAAAGGCAAACAAAACTTGAATTGTATTCATAAGTCAGCGAAATGATGTGTTTCTGACTTTGAAACTTTTCAAATTAAAAGGTTGGCATTAAGTTACTATTATCACTTTGTTACTGTGGTATCGAGTAAACTGGTATTATCTCTGCAGTATTGTATCTAACTTATTGTATATAGGCTGTTTATGTCAACATATGTGGTTATGCTACTTATGTGCCTGTTTATTTGTTTGTGCAGAGGAATAAAAACTCGTCTTACTTAATTTTGTTTTTTACTCGTAAGCAGCATTATAAAACTCTCATTTGCTTTACAGTTTTGTTTTCCATCTTTTTCCACTGACTTTATTTTACATTCTTCCTTCATATTCTAAATGCTTTTGTCCTGAGATTAATTTAAAGCATAATGTAATAGAGTGGTTAATATCGGGAAATATACGAAGCTGTGAATAGAATTTGCATTTGCTGCCTGGCATATTTCTTTGTACGTCTCTCCTCCTACGGTGTGCGCATAACGGTTGATGTAAGTCCTTAAGTTTTGTGCCTCAGTGGATATGACTGGCTTGCGATATAAGTAATGAAATGCCAAGTTCCCATCTGCAATAAATATTTTTTAATTACTAATTAATAGTTACTATTAGCTTCTTAATATCTTTCATATGAATTTCATCTTCGTCAGTAGACTGTTTTCTAATTTTTGCTGCTGTTTGCTATTCTAATTCAAGACGCTTGAACTATTTCCGAGTGGAATTTTAAATAATTTGGCACATACCTAAATTTATTGGTCCTACTACATATTGGTGATACCATGCTTCACTCATATTAAATATCCCATCTGGTCCTATTATCAGATCATTACCGCCACCGGTTTCCAAATTTCGACTGAAGTGGCAGTATATTCTACCCTTGTCATATCTTGCAGCTGAAATATGACATTTATTAATAATATTGTGCTCAAAGCTCAGTACCACACACTAGCAAAACATTTCAAAAGGTTAATGAATGCACCAGCTGGTCTGTAATGTGGCTCCATGTGTTGGTATTAAAACCATGTGGCGTTCCCCTAAATTGCTATATTAGAGTTTTATAGTAAATGTATAGAGTTTTTTAAACAATATCTGTCTGGTACTAGCATTTCAACATTGCTGAATGTGATGACCTCTGGTCCCCAACATTACTATTGAAAAGGTTACACAACAGGAGTGTAAGAAATATCTTGCAATTTAGGTTAATCATAAAACTAGGACATCAGGAGTTGACTGCTGTCAAAATCTGAAAATTCTGCCATTTAGTTTGTGAAGAAATACCGAGTGTCTCACTTTTTCAAGCAAGAGAAAACACTTTCTCACTATTCGCCAGCTGCTTTCTCAATGCAAGGCTTTCTGTCACGTGATACAGCTCGTCGCTGAGAGCTTTGAACGGAGTATTGCAATTTGACAGGTTTAGTCCCATTTTACCCCACTAATTTTTTTCCATTCATTTTCTTACACAAAAACGTTACAAAGGACTTGTAAATGAAATATTCCAAAATTCTGAATTGGCCAAGTTTGACACTTTTAGGATAATAACATTGCATGACCAATTTAATGGTGCCTCCTTGTCAACATTTTTCACAATAAATGGTCAGCTTCAATACAGATTACATTATCCACGAAAATCTTTTTTCCGCGATTGTTTGGGAAAAGTGTTTCAAAATGTCTTCCGAGAAAGCACTGATTGATTGTTCTCTTGTTTCTGGTGAGTAATATGCCCACGAGGCTTAAATGACTTCCATGTGAAGCACTATAATTGATTTTGCTCATGTTTCTCGTGCAGAATGCCTATAAGACTCAAATGGCTTTATGTTCAAATCACTAACTGATTGTGCTGGTGAAGAATGCATATAGCTTCACATGCAAAACACTGCAGTTGATTGTGCTCCTGTTTCTGGTGAAGAATGCATATAGCTTCACATGCAAAACACTGCAGTTGATTGTGCTCCTGTTTCTGGTGAAGAATGCATATAGCTTCACATGCAAAACACTGCAGTTGATTGTGCTCCTGTTTCTGGTGAAGAATGCATATAGCTTCACATGCAAAACACTGCAGTTGATTGTGCTCCTGTTTCTGGTGAAGAATGCATATAGCTTCACATGCAAAACACTACAGTTGATTGTGCTCCTGTTTCTGGTGAAGAATGCATATAGCTTCACATGCAAAACACTGCAGTTGATTGTGCTCCTGTTTCTGGTGAAGAATGCATATAGCTTAACATGCAAAACACTGCAGTTGATTGTGCTCCTGTTTCTGGTGAAGAATGCATATAGCTTCACATGCAAAACACTACAGTTGATTGTGCTCCTGTTTCTGGTGAAGAATGCATACAGCTTTCCAGGCAAAACGCTATATATGATTGTGCTTGTGTTTCAGGTGAAGAATGACTACAAGGTTTAAACAGCTTTTCATGAAAAGCATTACAGTTGATTGTACTCATGGTTCTGGTGAAGAATGCCTACAATGCTTAAATGGCTTCCATGCAAAGCACTATAATTGATCATGGTCTTGTTTCTGGTAAAGAATGCCTACAAGGCTTAAACAGCTTTCTGTGCAAAGCACTATAAATGATTGAGCAACTGAAAAATGGGTATTACAAACACTTAAACAATGTTAATCTCAAAGACTTAGCTGTTCGTCAAGTTTTCTAGCATTTTTTTCACATTTTGATCATTTATTCTTCAGGTACGTTGCAGACAGAGAGCTATACGTAGGTAATAACACTTAGACATATTCTACCCACAGTTATGAAGGCTTACATTTTCTGTTAATCTTGCCGTTTTGCCTTCTGCTTTCCTGTTAGGTGTACCACTTTGCCTCCTACTTGCCTGATACGCTTGCCAGTTTGCCTCCCACTTTCATGATGGGCTTGCCACCTTGCTTCCTGTTTGTCTGATAAGCTTACCACTTTGCCTTCTGCTTGCCTGATAAGCTTACTATTTTGCCTCCTGTTTGTTTATCACGTTGCCTTCTGTTTTTCTAATAAGTTTAGCGCATTGCCTCGTGCTTGTCTGATAACTTTGTCATCTGTTTGCCTGAATTGCTTACTACTTTGTCTCCCGCTTGCCTAATAATTTTAGCATTTTGCCACATGCTTGTCTGATAAAGCTCACTATTTTGTTTTCTGTTTCCTTGTATGCAGATAGCAAAAATTATACATTATGTGTGTGCAGATATATATCTTTATTATAAAAACGGGTTAGAAGCTAGAAATCTTGCTAAACAGGGATTCGTTCCTAATGATTGTCTTTGTCTCGTGAGAACGAAATTTACAGCGAGTAAGAAGTCTATCATCCTTGATAGTTTTATTTTCGTCTAAGTAGTGTACTTGCTTATTAAACTTACCATTTTCCCATCTACAGAAAATCCTATGGACGCATATGAATTTCTGGATTCCATCCTGGCTGCTATTTTAAAATACGCCGTCTTTCCTTTTACTTGCCACGTTATCATGTACTCACAGGTATCAGCGTTACAGTCTTCTGTGGAACCAAATCTGTAACAGCCTTTCGTGGTTCCGCAGCCATCCCTCTGACTGCTTACTAATTAAAATAAAATTCATTACATTAATTGAAGAACAAGAAACAGAAAAGTTGGAATACAGCAAAGATTTGAACCAAGGATACAGGCAGACTTTTTAGGCTGCTACCATGTTCCCCAAGCAATCAAAACAGTCCAATGTTTATCTCTTATTGCTATCAAACCAAAATCGTCATTTCTAATGTTAATCACTCGCAGTGGAGTTAATTTTAGCTTAGTTTAGTTTAATTTTGAATTTGTAAGTCTCGTAGGTATTAATTAAGTAGGCATGGGCTCTGGACTGTCTGGATTGCCGGGGAACGAAGTAGCTGTCTGCTCTGTATCCCTGGTTCAAATCTGCCTTGTAAGCGAAAGTTCCTCGTTGAAATCCTGACTGTTACAAGTTTTCATTTTTGCTGTTTTTTTCAAATTTGGTTTCAGAATTTAATTAATTCCCAATTTGTGCCATCAGTAATATTTCAATCTTGATGTTAAGATTATAATTAATTGATTTATTTATTAATGTTGTCATTAATTTTGCCCATCGTTTTCCCGAACTACGATGCAGGGCCAACGTAGCGCATCAGAACTGACTTAAAAGCTAAGAAATATGTAATTTCGTATACGCTGTGCAAACATAAAAAATAGTGTCATAGGACCTTTAAATGTGATCAGACACATTCGTGAGCTTACAGCTACACATTATACCTTGCTGAACACAGCAAATAAATGTATGGTGGAAATATTTGGTTGTGGCAATATGTCTGCCTCAATCATCTACTATGAAGAACGCATTTTAGTTATTTTGTCTTGCGTCGTGGCAACACAAAGTTTTTATTTTTTGAAAGGAAGACAGCGACAAAGAATTAAAGAAAAGCCAATTTTTCTAGGAAGTTTATTTCAAAATTCGCGAAAAGTATTGAAAAGATTTAGTAATAAAAGTGTGATAAGTGCCTCATGTGATTAGTAAAGTCATTTTAAAATCGCAAGTGTTTGACACTTGGGCGCCTCCATTTTGGTGCCATTTTTCACCAATGATGTCGTTTATCGGCTGAAGAAAAGCATCGCATTGTCATTTTGTGTCAAAGGTATGAAAAGTTTTTGAAAAAATTTAGGCAGCTCATTTTGTGATATTTCTGCGTAAATACTAAATAATGTGCAGAAGTTTGAATTATTTTATGACAAGCCACGGTGCGCTCACGAAAAATCAAGAAGCCATCAATTGCGTCATAATTTTAAAGTAAATGGTGGCTACCACTGCGCCTGTAAATTTCTGTACAGCGGTAATATAAATTCACTTCACGTTCTACAGACAAATTTTCTGCAAATTTCTTTATTACATTTTTCAAAGTTTAAGTGACTGTAAAATAAACCCAAAATGCTAAGTGATTTGTCTTTTGCTTTAAAGCAATGTTTTCAGTAAACCGAATCTGTAATGGCGAATTATTATGCATTATGTATAATTGCATGTAGTTAGTTGATGACTAAAAAACAAAGAAGCTACAAATTAAATCTTATTTAAATTTTGCACACAGTTTATTTACCTAAATTACAACTAACTATGGCATAATTATTAGGCGCAATCAAAACAAACTATTTGACACAATGAAATTTGATTTAAACAAAAAGCTATCTATGGTGAGCCATGTTTGAAGACTTTATAAACAATGTTCACTCAGCTAACGTGTATTTGCGTAACATACATGCACCAAAAACGTTATGAATTCCGATAAACAACGCGTCAACGACTTAATATTGAACTGAACTCGGACAAAGTATATTCTGCATAAAAAAATTTAATACATCATCCAATTTATTGGAACAGAGATGTCTACGCTAGATTGGTATAAAAAGTTAGATCAGTGTACACGCGGGCGCGTTTCGTCGCACAATCTTATGTTCGAAAGGGGGCGGTGGAGTGGAGTAGAGCAATCATGTAGATCTTGCTAGTTTTGCAAAAAAAGTGTTCATCTGTTTTAACTGAACGCAGAAAAGTTTCTGTGCTTGTTATTTACAAGACTGTCATGCAACTTTGTTCTGACTTTGTATGATTGCTAGGGCATGTCAGTAAACTTACTACGTGTTACTACTACTAAGGTTTATTAGTCCTTACATCATTCTATGATACTTTGTGCAAAGTATCATATTACTTATATAGTATTACTTATATACCGTAATATCACTGACGTTTAAAATTACCAAGACAACTTGATAAAGCACGCATGTAATGCTTGTTCAACACATCTATTTGGTTTTCATAATATTTTGCTTGCTCTACTACTACGTGCAATTGCAAAAGGAAAAATAAAAGAATTTTAAACTGAAAACTTCACGACCTAAATAACTGACGCCGAACAGTAAATATATGTAGTTGAGATTTCGCATTAGCATATTGCATATGCGAATAGTATTTTTATTAAATTGACATTTTTATTTGTAAAGTACTGACTGATTTATTAAAATAACAATTCGAAATTGACAGGAAAGGTGCATTTTTGAAATTTTAGTCAGGTTCTTAAGACCTGAGTGCGAATTATCAGAGATTTTTCTATGGAGACCCTGCGCTTTTGTGCATTTCAAATACGTTAATTTTATGCAAAAGAGCAGCTACATTAGCTACAAAGCTTCACGGTTACAATTACTGTCGTAGTCAGTCATTATATAAAAAAGTCCCCCTGTCAAAGGCTTGCGTGCAAATACCAAACACAATAAAATATTTACCTTAATACACACTTTATTCAAGTGAGGCATTACTTTTGTACTTCAAAGTTTGAAACGAGTTCACGATACTTACCGAAATTTACAAACGCCACAAACAAAACGGAGAGCCTGTAGCAATCCATTTTATTGCATGTCTTCCTTAGTATAATTAAAGCACGATTAAACACTGAACATATTAGTACTGGCAAACCGGTCACATAGAGACGTTTTACTGTGTGTAAAAAAATAACTAAACGCATGAGCAATTACCGCCCTTAACAGAAGGGGCGTACTCAGTCGTTCTCCAGAATTGGCATTTATACTAATGACAACAATGCAGCAGCAAAAAATACAAAACTGGTACGTCCGCACCCGCTACCGTGTATTTTGTTAATACTTTCTGGGTCACTTAATATCCTGTAGTCCTAGAAAAACATTTTCCCTTTCCAGTCTCGCGACAATGAAATTTGGCTAGTTTTACTGGCGTATCAGAAAGTGAAAACGCTCATTTCCTGCCTCGTATAAAACAGCTTTGTATGCTGTCTCTTGTAGTTCCGTGGTGGGAATTTTCGGTAGTTTTGAATATCATAATTGGTCACGCAAGTATGACTCGCATTCACACTCCGCATTAGACCTCTTAAGCAACTGTGTATTATCTGTTGTCTATTGTAATTTTTATTTGTATGGTTAGTATTGTAGTTGTACAATTTATAAAAATTGGGTCAATCTTAAAGTAAATACCTTCAATAACTTGTGAAAACATTCACTAAACAAGTGCAAACACGTGACAAACTAGCTACGTGTCTTGCAAATAAGTGAGAATGTTTTCTGGTTCACACATTCATTTTCTTTTAACCTAAATTTCAGACGCAATAATTTAACAATTTTAACACACATTTCTGCACGAACAAGGAAATAAAAATAATACCAAACCAAACCTTATTACACACGTAAACTTTATTTTAACGTAAAAACAGGCGCAGAATGATTTCACACAAAAAATTGACAATGAAATTTGTAAAAATGTTAGTGTTTAAAGCTGCCAAATTGGCAGTGTGTTATTTGGCATTTTGTGTAATTAGGAAGAAAATTTGTGCAAGTAGTGCACATCTGTAGTTGTCATGCTGGTTAAAGTTATGCGCTGTGAGTAAATTCAGCATGATATAAAATTGATATATGCAATATAGGTCTCCCAATTACTGTTGGAACAGCTATGAATAAGATAAAGTTGATTATCCCTATTTTTTATTAAACGGGGGAAAGTGGAACTAGGTGAAAATCTTCCCTGTTAGTTATTGTAATCTTAATGTGATGAATATTATTAATGATGGTACAAGTCCACATTTAATTAAATTTTGATACCAAACATGAAATACAAGAAACGTGAAAAAGCTGGAAAAAAGTCTTTTATCTGAACAAGGAATCCTCTGTTTACAAGACAGACGTTTTACACCACCAGACCGTATTCCCCAAAGATCAAGGCTGTTCAATGATCATCCCATGTAGTTGACCAACAAATTAAACACTTCGAAAAATCTAGGCTGTTCTAACTTTTGGGATCCCATATTTCGTCATTTCTAGAATTAGAACGGGTGTAGGACACAGGATCCCAGTCACAGGGCCACCAGGCAAAGGACCACCTGCCAAAGGACCACTAGTCAAAGAACCAATAGATAAAGGACTGTTGGTCAACGATTCGTCTGAAAGGACAAAGGACCACCGGTCAAAGTACCACCAAATAGAAATTAACAGACCAGACAAATGTCAACCGAAAAACCATTTGAGAAACATTTTTCTTTCTGGTGAAATAAATTTTCAAAAAATTTAATCGGCATAAAATTTTTAAGTTTAATTTTATTATGTTTAAAAACAGAAATGGTATGCTATTATTAACATCATTTTCGTACATATGTACAGTCAAGTTACATAAGTGGTTGTAGCAAAAGTAAAACAAATGTCAAACACGGACAACAAGAAAAAAAGTAACATGGATTTTATTTACCAACAGAAGATGATGAATTTTATTTACCAACAAGAAGATGAAGCATATAGTTTAAAAAGGCATAACAATCACATACAAAAATTTAAATTGTTTTTACGGCTGTATTATCAACAATGATTGTCTAGTTTTAATAGTTTCAAAGAAGATATTCCTTGACAATGCCTGACTTCATCAGACATTTAAGCTTCGCAAATACTTCGCAAAAATAGTACATCTTTTTTGTGATTCGGAGTACTGATGTGTTAGTTTAAACAACATTTTTATTTGATAAGAAACATTACAATTATAAGTACATTTATAAAAACAACAATGGGCAATTAATCAAATGCTGATTGGCAAACAGGTACAACCTATATAAACGCCTTTCAGTGAGTAAATACCATTTATAAGTTTAATAGGCACACGATTACATAACTGTTAGTTATGCATTAAGTAAGACGGGGATTAAGAAAGTTATGAAACTTGTTTTTTTAATAGTGATGTGCGAAATAGTAGGACAAGTTGTTTATGATGTGTTTGATGCTGATGTTAAGCTACAAAAATAGTATGAGTGATAATGAAGCTAATGAAAGAAAGATGAAAATATTGGGTCAAGGGAACGCAAGAGTATAAATAAATTGCCCTGTAAGGTAGAATTCAGAGATTTTAATTAACTATAGTTTTAATTTCATTAATAAGTTAGGTGTGTTTAAGTTAACAACATTTACATTTTCACATTTGATGTGTTAACTCATAACAACTGATTTCAATTTTGTTCTAAGAAAGTCTTTCTTAGTTAATTAACTTAGAGTAATAAACATAAAGTAGCAGTCCGCTGGGGCCAAGGTGTTACCGCAGCAAGAAAAAATCCGTAACACATAGTAGTTTCTTTCAATTGGAATAGCACACCTTTTTGGTTACAATGGTTCTGCTACACTATTTCAGAACCTGTTACTGATAGACACTAATTAAGATCAAATAGAAGGTGTAAGAGGTTTCATACCTTCGTTGCTAGTTTGCAACGATCAGCAGACGTTAAGGCATGACGACAAGTGCCCTATGATTGTTTTCTTTTTAGAATTCCGAACTGTAATTATATCATCTGTTACAAAATGATGTTTTCATAATGTTACGTGGGCGAAATGCCATTTGTTTTCGACCACCCTCTGCATTGTGATGGACTCGGCCGTGCGAAGTCATTGCATAGTCGCGAATACCAGGTATAAACGAGGCAGGTGCGTTTACCAGCTAAGTACCTGTTCCGCAATCGCAATTAGCATGAGCAACCCGTGATTGAAGTCTGGCAGTCTGGACCTCTTGGCCGCCGTCATTACGATGTTAAGATCTCCCGAAAACTACCATCCTGAAACGTTAGGCACGAACACGCGCGCGCAATCCATAACTTAACAGGTTCTGCAAACAAGTATTCCAAAACTTAACTAGTAAAAGTCAGTTTTCTCTCAACAATTTCGAAGTTTGCATTGTCTGAATTTAAATGTACTAACAATGGAAAAATACAACCAAGTACCATGCTGAACAAAATAATAAGTGGCACAGCCCAAAAAGTTGCATAGAAATAACTGCCTGTGGAAGAACAGTGCCTGTGAAAGAACAGAGAAACACAACTTTACCACATTAGATTAGCACCTCATTAGATTAGGACCAGTAGATTAGCACCAGTATGAAGCTATCTGCTACAGTTCGTTGATGTTTACATGGTTCTACTTTAATGGATGTCTCTCTACACTTACCACTACTTCTACGCCTGCTGAAAGTACATTTTACAACGTAACAACACTGTCTGCTTAACCAAGGATTCGAGGCGGAGAAGAAGTTAAAGAACGAGAATTTCCCTATATTGTCTTTCTTGTTTTGACGAAATGTGTTTGCGGAGGAACCCTCATCGACAACTTGTGGGTCTTAACAGCAGCTCATTGTTTTAAGTTTGTCGAAATGCCCGGAGAACACTTAAAAGTCTATATTGGACATAACAGTGTATGGGACTCCCCAATAGTGCGGTGGTATAAACAACATTTTCTTTGGGGTCTAAGGATTTTGAATATCATGATATTGCCTTAGTGCGATTAAGCAGGCGTGTTGAGTATACTGTCATTATAGGAAGCGATCAAGATATTCTGCCTGCTAAACTACCTGTTTGCGACAGAGATGATTATATTAATGAAAAAGTCATTATGGCAGGATGGGGAAAACTGGGGCCAACAGGTTTACCAGTGCCTGTGTATGATCGTTTACAGAAAGCATAATTAGTAGCAATTGATATGATTGGTGACTGTGAGGATCTTTCCAAAACTTTTCATATTTGCGCCTATAATCCAACTCGCAGTAATATTGAAGGAGGTTCAGGCGGACCCTTGGTACTAAAAACACAGGCGAGGTTATTGGCGTTCTTGCCAGTGCACCCGGTGTAGATATTTTAATGTCATGAAATAGGAAATAAAAGTTGCAGTAAAAATTCTTTAAAGTGCTTAAAAGCTTTGACAGTTTCATCTTAAAATTTTCATGCTAAAATTTTACTCTTTAAAGTTATGTAATTGCCATTTTTAGTTAGACTATTTATTAATAAAATTTGTTTATCAGAACATACAATATTTAAAACGCGGCGAGGTTCTTTGGCACTGGCTGTGTCAAAGTCATGGGCAAAGCATTATGTTTCCTGATAAGTAAATGTTGCCAAAGACCGGTCGATGTCTTGTTTGTGGCTTAGCCTAAGCTCAGCTAAATCAGCGATTATTTTTCATTATGCTGAACACTACGTGGAAAGTATGCACATTATTGTAGGTACTTGCTGGTTACAGTGTCTAATTGCAAGGTTAGATAGTGTTAATGGTGGTTGAGGCACAGCTTTGCTCTCTTTGTTAAAGTGGTTTTTGGGTTACTAGCTTCCGAATTAATTTTATAAACTCGCTATTTCGCTGTGATGTGAATCTCGTTCTCGTTCTTATTGTTCAGGTAATAAATACCAGGTTCTAGGTTGTAACCAGTTTTTATATTGTGGCGTCTCCGTATTACACCGTATTCTAGAATTCTACAATGAAACAGATCCATAGCAAGGATACATGACGTTCTAAATGACATGTTTATGAAAATTGGATTTATCCTGAAAACTGGGCAAAAAAGCTAAATAAGCGAATAAGCCAGTGTTTCGCATTCTGGACTAGTTTCTACACTGCGCGTAGTTTCGTATTGTAAAGTTTAACAGTCAGTCAAACTAGGCCACGTTTTGCTTATAAAACTTCCATCGTGCACTTGCTACCTACTTGGCTTGGCTTCCGGGAGTAGATCTGAATGTGTTTAATTGCAAATATTTTGTTTGGTTTTCGATTTCTTCATTTTATGTTTTTTGTTCATTAGTAGAGTAGGTTTGCACATGCTGGATGGCACCACACAGATATCTACCTTACAGATATCTCTCTCACAGATATCTACCTCGCAATGCTTAAATATTTTTGAAACAAGTTTGAATTCAATTCAAAGCCTACTGTTAGCTTAATCAGTCAAACCTGTGAAGTTCACAATTGTTTCAGACATCTAAATAAGCAAATACAGCTGATTTTATAAACATTGCTGTCGGTAATTGCTCCAAAAATTATTTTAATTTTCTCGTAAATTTCCAGAAGGGCGTAGGTAATATTAACATAAACAGTTTTCCTTTTATATGTAAATATAGACGCCAAAATACACAGTCTAAGTTGATTAACATTTTTTTCATGTTAGCCTGACCTGCACAGTGAATGAGAACCAATGTTGCGTAAGATGAATCATAATCATTGTGAACAATTTTAAAAGCTGATAATTCGCTTTTTCTAATTTTTACTGTTAATTATTCCTCTGTGATATTTACTGTGATGTTGTAAGGAGCAATAAGTAAACTGCGTGCGTTTACTGAGTATGTGAATTTCTTGTGATATTACTTACAGAAACTGAGTGTGGTCCTGTTTCTGTTATTCACTAAAGCGTTCAGCGTCAGACTGCTTGTCTCCAGCCTCTAGCATTCACTGCGTAGTAAGTTAAAAACAAAGTGTGTGGCGTCGGATCTTCAAGTTCTTCGCAGAAAAACAAAATGGACCCTAGCAACTTCATTTTTGAAGTTTTTTGTTTATATTATTTATTCGTAGGTCTAATCACAGGTCTAATCATCTTTAGCTGGTCGAGGAACGGACGCTCAAAAATAGGAAAATAGGAAGCGGTTCTAGCATCTGACTTCCAGGGTCCGTTGCCAATATTTCTGATTTCATCACCCACTGACAATATAAACGTGCTTTCTCGCTTCCAGACGCTGGGAGCATTGGTGTATCATATGCATAACTCTTAGAAATTTTACGTTTTTCCCTAGAAAGAATCATTAATGAGAAAATTGAAAAATATTAGAGTGACAACCGGTAGAACTGCGTTCGTCTTTAGCCAATCACTTTTTTAGTAAATTATCGTTTTATACGCATAACTTTTTGATAAATAAACACGCCGTAATTTAGGCAATCAGTCAATTAGAAGAGATTGACCTACTTAGCTTTGACGTTCATTTAATCTTTAAAGTTCTGAAACGATGTCGTGTATAACGTGTAACTGTATTTTTCATTTCTTAATTCTTTCATATTTTTAACACACTTGCGCATGTACTTCATTCACGCTCGTCTCACGTCTGTGCCCGTGTACTATACATGATAGGCTAAATACTGAATAAGCAACTACGCCTAATTTTAATTTTGCCGATATTTCAGCAAAAGTAATAACTTGTTTACAAACATATCGGTATACAAACCATATACAATAAATATTACAAACAGAAGATAACCAAAATGTGATGCTAAACTACTAGCTTAAATTTTGGAAATCTTAAGTTTCTGATACTTCGCCCACTTACGTAATGTAAATTGTAATAAAAGTAGTATGTTCAGTTAATGACCGCGTCACATCTCCCCTATAATAAGCCTTTTCGCTGCTTCGTTATGCGCACGTGCAGTGGCTGTAGGTCAGTTGTTAAGTGTACCACAGCAACATGTCTTACTACTACTTACTACTACGATCGTCACGTGATTTCTGGATAAAGCAAAACCGTCTGCCGCATCAGTTTAGTAACTTCAGTTGTTTAATGTGGACTTTAGTTAATTATGCATTAGTCTGTTCATAGATTGATTTACTAGCAGGACCTTGCTTGGGAACAAGAAAAATGAACTAGGTACGGTTCTAGCTAGCAGTTAAAACTGTTACTATTACAACAGCAAAGGCTGCAAGGCGCTATCAAGTGTACACAAACGTGTTGTCTGATTCACTTAATCTTTGACATTTTCATGATCATCATCAATCGCTGGAACTGTGAAAAGGCTTATTAATGTCTGCGTCATATGTACTCTGATGTCAAAGAAGTGTTGCACATACGCAAACTTACGATACTAACAATAAGATACACGGGATATTTATATGAGCAGTGCAAGACAAATGTTATACTTTTTTATATATCTATTATTTCCGACAGTCTTTCATTAATGATTCTTGCTTTGCAGTCATTGAACACGTGTTTAATGTTGTCTGTATCCACTGCTGTTGTATAGTGATGAAACACTTGCCTGCCGTGTGACGGCCAACTTTTTTTCACATCCTGTGAAGAGTCAAAAAATAAAAACAATCGTGTTACGGAGAGCTTTGCGCTGACATTCTTTTCGTTACTGGACAGTATTGGTTCATAATTATGCAATAGTTGGGTCGGTTTCAGTAGTTCCGCGACTGCGGAGTAAAATATTTAGAAATCATGTCCGTTGCACATGTATGAAGAAACTCTGCGAGAGCCTAAAATCCAAAATGGCCGCCATCGGGCATCTCAAAAATTATCTTTTTGTTGATTTCGCTTACAACGCTGTGAAGTATCTGGTTTTTGAGGCTTTCGGTGTCAAGGAATTCTTTTTATGTCATTTTCAAGTAACCTTCTATCTTGTGTGTTATAGTATAAATGGTTTGGTCTACAAAGCAGGTGGTTTTTGGGACGCGTAGGAGGAATTCACATTTTATGTCGTTCTGATGATTTCAACTATTTTTAACTTTTATGTTTAATGAAACCTCTGTTCATGCTGAAGTATGAATATTCAACCTGCAAATCAACAATAAAATTACAAAGAAGTTAGAACTTGGTTGAAGTTGGGATAATGAGGTTCGAAAGTGCAACCGATAATTACCGATTTACAAACCAGTGTTATAGACCAAAGATGAGGATAATGAAAATGCGTGTAACACTTACATCAGTCACCACTTTCACACTGCTCATGATGAGGCCCAGAATTTATGACCTGAGTCATGGAATTTGCTTCTTTTTTATTTTTACTTTTTTTATATATTTTGATATTTGAGGAACAACTTGACCTACAACACACGGCATAGATGAATACAATTTTCCCAAGCTTGCTGATTTCCCCGCATTTACACTTTTCATCATCACTGTTACTGTCATCAACACTTTCATTTCAACAAAGTGTGAATTGTTGGCACAAGTGTAAAGGATATTGCACGCTTGTCGACCCTATGGATGGTTGTTCTACCAGGGTATTGTCACGCGGCTGAATAACGCCCTGTTTTGCGTTCACAATCTCACACACAGAATGACACACAATATAAAGCAAAGCACCCCTGTAAATCAAAATGTAGTAATCTTACGTTCATGAAATTCACATTTCCTACTTTTTGATTGGCTTACATTTAAATACTTACCTGCTTTATCTGTGCTAAATCTATAAATATAAGCGCAGCATTCTGAATCCTTCAGCTCTGTGGTTACTAGTGATAGTCTAAACGCTAAACAGGACAAACTTGTTCCTGCTCTCCCAGAACTTGTCGTTCAATTGTCTTAGGCGTAAATGTAAACATCTGGTAACCCCCCAGTTGCTCTTTATCTTTTCTTGTGTTTAGCAAGATATGTGTTCAGTTCAATTATAAGCAATTACAAAGCTTCGTTCTCACTTACAAAACGTTAACAGTTTGATAGATTCAAAGTTTACTCATCTATATTTAATGATTACTAGATTAGTCAGGCATTTTGGTCGGGTCTTATGACGCTCTTTTAAATCTGGCTTAATGCCTCCCAGTGGTTTAGTTTGCTGCTCTGAATTCAGGATCTGGCGTTCGAATCAAGGCCTCTCGTCCAGGGATTACTGGAACTACCCGATGGCAGCACCGCATAATGGACCTGGTAATATGATCGTCTTTAAGCGTGGTGATCCAACCTGGATCGTACTCCACTTTTTTAGGTTTTGCCACTTGGATGCTGTTGCCGCCCAGTTACGGCTGCACTCTTAGCATAAACTATGAAGAGAACAAATATTTTTATACTTGTTTGTAGTTGGTCCTCTATGTTCTAGATTCTTGTCTAATTGTCTAAAGAGCTTTCTGGCCCTCAGGATCACTGACCACCTTCTCTAGCGCTGTTTTTTCCAATGACGTCAGAGCCCTGATGTGTAGTCGCTGCTAGTGACGACATAGAAAATTGTGATGATCCCCAGCGTGGCAGAGGCAAAGATCAGTAGCGTATCTGTACAAGAGTGTTTAATTTAATCAGCCACCATGAGTCTGAGCCCATGCTTCGGGTGCTAATTGTAAATATAGTATAGTAGTGTAACTTTCTAAGTTATGCGTGTGTGTGTGTGTGTGCGTGCGTGTGTGTGTGTGTGTTATTAACTGTTATATATTGTTGTAACTGTATTTTCAATATGAACTTTATGTTTGGAATAAACGATAAATCAAATCAAATCATGTCTGTCTTTGGATGCCTGTCATCTCAGGTTCACAGACATCTCCTCCCCACACTGTATGATGTCACCTTGCACCAGACCTATTTGGGTTCTCAAGGTATTCCTTCACAAGCTTCTATTCTCCGAGTTGACTATTAGCTTGCTGAACTCAACAGGATCTGGGAAAGTGCCTTCAGTTAAAGGCCTTCAGTTAAAACAGGTAAACTGTTTGAAATGTATAATCGTTTTGCTGAATACTGCCTGAGTTCATCATCCTTGATGCTAAAAGGAAGGTCGTACCTGTCATTGACCAGAACCATGAGGCGAAGTAATATCTTTTGAGTGATTAGTGTCATACGAGAAATTAATAGGGCAGATTTCATTCAGGTAATCACCCCTTTTGATACTCTGAATCTTTAGGTATGATAGGCTATATTCTGGTAAGTCTCACAACAAGTCCAAGGTAAATTGCTGATTAGTTTCAAGCATGCATTAATCAACTGCCACACCATGTTAACAGGAGAGATTGCAGATGACATCATAAATTTCAATGTAGCGTAATCACTGACCGAGACCACAGACCAGGGCTAAATACGAAGACACTTGTTCTCGCCAAAGGTTATACTGAGAATACAGTTATAACCTGTGAACAGGCCAGGTCATGTAATGCCACACAGTGAGAGAAGTGTATGATACGTCGCCCACCTGGTGAAGGCATGTTGGATCACCTTGTGGATTGATGGAACCATACATCTCATATTGCCAATTTGATAATACCCTGGTAAAACATTCATACCCTCAGCTAGTGTTCCATGGAAATCATGAATAGGGAGTTGACCTGTACGCCACACCTTTCCACATCTCAAAGTACTGATAGCAGTTGCGACGATGATAAGAAGGACAAGTGGGGAAAATCATCAGAACCGGATGAAGAGTAATTGACCATATTGAGCAGGTTAAGTCAAAATACAGTTATAAAAAAAACACAAAAAACAAAAAATATATAAAACTGTCTTCTTTACAGTTCCATTGGGCATTTGCAGTTTGCTGTTCATAACTCAGCATGAATAGAGCCATGGTTGACTTTTGAAGAACAATCAAATTGCATTACCAAACATAAAAATAGCAGCTATATTGGACATAAAGATAAAAATGTGTTAAACACTTAAACAATAACAAATATGAATTCTTAGACCCCAAATTCTCGGGCTCTGTAGACCAAATAAACGAAAAAACAAAATTCAAAATGGTCGACGAGCTAGCTAAAATTGGTGTCTTGTCGACTTACCAAGAACTTGAAAGTGATGAAATTTCTTGCCATTAAATAGGGATCTTCGCCATCTACAAAAATTCATAATGAGCGTTTAAGCAATTAATAAAACGCCTTTCACGTTTATTCCAGAATTGGCAAGCTGTGTTTAACTTAAACAAACGCGGAAATACAACTGTAAATCAATAACAGCACAGCAGTAATTTAATATCAGAGCCTCATAATAGACGCCACTAATTACACTGCAATAGATTTATAACTTGGAAATTCTAACTTTAAGGGAAACAAACAGCTACAACATCTCTGAAAACATTAAACTTTTATTATACATAAGCATGTTTTAGAAAAAATCAACTTTACGTTTCGACATTGTCTTTATGATATCAACTGCACGTTTCTACAATGTCTTCGGGATATCAACTGCACGCTTCGACATTCTCTTCATGATATCAACTGTATGGTTCGACATTGTTTTCATAAAATCAATTGTGCGTTTTGAATTGCCTTCATGCGATCCTCAGCTAAAAAATGTAAGATCAGTCAGGTTATCAGTTCTAAGTAGTGGTTTTCCATTTCTTCTCTTGCATTTCTAAGCTGTCAAAGCCTTTCTCTACTATCTAATTCTAATATTAAATTTCGTACTCAGACCACACATATTTTTTGCTGAGCATGACGTGAAGTTGATTTCTAACTCGGGTGCTTCTGTGCAATAAAAGAATTACGTTTTCAGTGGCAGTTGTAGCTATTTTATTTTATTTTAAAACCAATTATACAAGTATCTAGTATCTACTGAACGATTTTGAATCCAATACCACATTCAGAAGTGAATTCTGAGTACTCAGGAAAATAATGTTCCAACTTTTCTCCATCTCGTATTTTCTGCATGAGCAAATCTTGTTTGTTGAAGAAAATTATAAACGACGTCTGGCACAAAAACCTGTCAAAGCAACATAGACTAAAATTACCCTGCATGCACTATATAGCACTTAATACTTCAACAATAATCCATTTTAGGCTAGTTCATGTAAAAAAGGAAAAAATGGTGACGTTTGGGAATCCATTGTCATCGACAAGCATGTCTCAAACAAAATAGCTCTTAGGCCTAGTATTTAAAGCGCTAATTTAAATTTTGAAAATCTGGGATTTCGTTAATCTGGGAAAACATTAATTTGAGCTAAACCGTTTAAGTTTTAATTCGAAGACATAACAATGTCTTATTAGGTTTCCGTGTGATTTCGTCCACTTTTCGTGCAGTTCTCACTACAAGTTGACATCAAACACTTCTAGGCGATGTTATTGCTGTGATAGGTGAGCCAGGACTGGTACAACCTCATAAAAATAGGATAATCTTCTGATATAATCTAGGAGTCACATTCGGATGTGTCTACATTCTTCCTCAAAAAAAAACAATGTGTCTGGGAGAATTCCATCAATTTCTGACCAGGTCTAACACTATAATAGCTTTAATTATTAAACCCAATGAATACACAAATAATACTAAATTAGAAAATTTTTCGCACCCACTAGCACTCGAACTGAAGATTGTTTGCTTTCCAGTCAGCTATGGTAACCATTACATGCAGAAGTATATTCTAACTTTTCAGACTCTGAAATTTATGTTATCAGCCACTAGAGATCAACTAGTGGCCACTATCATCAACGCAGAATGGCTCCGGGTTGTATCAAGACAGAGCGAGATCAATCCAAAAAACCCACGTAAGCAAGCACTACTAAATTAGAAGGGTAAAGAATTTTGCATCTTCACTGCGACTCGCACCCAAGACCTTCTTCTTTGTATAATATTTTGCAGGTAAATAGTTTAATTACCTGTTCTGCCAGAGTTCTTCGAAAAGGTTGATGGCGTCACTCAGTCTGTTTCTAGATACATCTTCTCTTAATACTTGGTTGAAACTACCGCAATCTACAACGAATATTATAATCTTGAGACCAGCAAATACTTGAATCCATTTACGTCTTTCACCACGCTGCCCACCAACATCGTATATACTAAAGAGAAAATGGGGAAAACACTGTTAAAATCGTGAATTTAATATTCATATGTACAAAATATTACTACATAGAATATAAAAAATACGTATGAGAAAGACAATTTTGGTTCACTGATATTTTCTATACAAAGCGGTAATGAATCTCGAGTAGACAAAACCGAATGAATTCAGAACTTAATCTACGAGCACGACGGCGTTTATCACTTGATTAGTGTGGTTTACTCGTGTGTTACTGAGCAGTGTGGCCTAATTTTCCGCATTTACTCGTATCTCGGGCACTTTTATCCAATGGCAGTCTTTTATCCATACCGTAGTCTGAGTCCTTAAGTGACTACTCTGCAAGTTCCAAGACTCTGGGATTAGAGTTTAAAAGTTATTCAAAATTACGATTAGGTGTCTAAAGTAATGATGATATTGGATACGTTACTCGCGGATTAGAAACACCTTGTGAAACTAATAAGACTGCCGCTGTTATTGACGTTGTTGTGACTTGTTGCAATGCTATAAAGAACATAAAATTCTAAAAAGAGCAAACCAAAAAGTAGCTGTTCCACCACCGTCCTTCCGAGGAACTACGACGTTAAATTCTATTGATTTTATTGAGGTGGTCGTCACTCGAGATCTGAGAATGTCTTGATCTGATGGTACGTAGTCATCTTGCCGAAGTTCATTTATATAGTCCAGAAAACTGTAAAAAGATATGCAGTTTGTGGGTTTCTCTCTTTGCATCAATTTGCTCTACTGCGATTTGAAGTTGCGTGATTGGCAGGGTTTATACGCGTCTTTTCTTTTTATACTAAGGTTTAAAAAAATCCCCGAAAACTTAACTCCATTATTATACAGAGGATTTTGGTTTTAATATTCTCTTCAATGTTCATTCACCTACTGCTGAATGCAAAAAATCTTCTGTATGCACTGAAGTCTCTTGCAACTTCAAGGTCATTTACTGTCCCCAAAAATAATACACATGCACGCAGGTATGTCGATGTTTATAACACATAAAACTCCAGCATTAAAATCAAACTACCCTATAAATAAATAAATAAATGAAATGTGTCTACACCATTTTAAAACACACATTTACATTGTTCCTGAGAAGACTAGTCGAAAGTCTAGGAATTTGGACTACCCAGCTAAAATTATACATAATGGCGAATTTCGACGTCATACGGTATTCTAAACAACGGTTCTTAGTCCTCTTTGCGTGAGAACTTGTTCACTTACTATTGGGCTGAGTCAATGAGCTGGTACTCATGTCTACGTCGAAATGCTGCTTGCACACCAGAGTCCGTCCATACTGCTTGAATATCATCATAGAAACCCTGAAGTGGCCCAAAATCAAATATAGTATACTTGATTTTTTATGGCCAGGTTTTGGTGTTACTTATGTTGAATGATAGTGTGTTTCGAACCGATGGTTTATTGACGGGAAAGATTAACATTCATTCATTTATTTACTCATTCATTCATTCATTCATTCATTCATTCATTCATTCATTCATTCATTCATTCATTCATTCATTTACAGATTTATTTATTCATCCATTCATTCATTATTCATTCATTCGTTCAGTCAATCATTCATATATTCATTTATTCATTGGTGCTGATGGATAGTATAGACCAAAAAGAAAAAACTTACCATGGGACAGGATGGAATTGCATGGGATAGGAGAAGATGTCAGGCGATGAGAGAGGAGAGGAGATAAGACGAGAAGAGCAGAGAAGTGAGGAGATGAGAGGAAAGGAGAAGATAGAAAAGATAAGCTAAGATAAAATGAAATAGTTATTATACTAAAAAAACTAAATTACGCATTGAGAATATTCTTAGTATTCGAAGAATGGTTCTTAAAAACCAACATTTTGTTAAGTAATAAGTATATGCCATTAACCCACTACTGGATTATTCTTAATCGAGACTTAAATATAGAATTTACAAGCAGCCCTGTGTCCGCTTATTTTTACTCAAAATATAGAATAGTCTTGCAGCGCCTGTATAGGACCTTTATTGCCCTGTAAGTGTGGTATGTATAATGAGGAAACAACTAAGCATAACTGAAATTACTGAATGCGTTTAGTTTGAGGTTCTCAAATGTGTTTTAAATAGAAATATATTTTCAGGTTTTTACTGAACATATAAGCTTAACCTAAAGTAAAAAAGACGTGTGTTTAATTTCCAAAGTGAAGTAGGTCAAATAAACTAATGTTAACATTATGTAGAAGACAATACAAGTACATCCTTTGAATACATACATATTACGTACATAAACTTTTTACCAAAATACCTGATTCAACATCTCAGTGCCGTCTATTGCAAGTATTCGCTCAGCCCTGGGAATATTGTCAGGATTTTCTAATAGAAGCGCAGGTGAGATCTCTGTCATTGCTTTTAGAATAGTCTGCAAAGTTATTGAAATAAACTGCAGTAAAGGTACATAAGAAAAATGGCATCATCACCTAAAATTTTATTTTATTGAGATGGAGTGTCGAATGAGGCTACAGCTAGGCCAGTTACTTTCACTCCCACGTTTACATTTTTATATTGCTATGCGGACGAATTACATTTTATTTTCGACTCCTCACCCTTCTACGTGGTGCCGGTCTCGTCAATACGAAGCCATTGCATACTATAAGGCGTTGAATAAGAGATATAAAATCGTCAGTAGGAATGGCTTCTTCGGTTCAGTGAGCAGCTGGCCAGGTACGTATTCCGTCTCAGCACTTGTTCCGTAAGGACAGCCACCATGAAGTATAATGGATTAGATATCTGGCGAGTTTTTTTCAGTTACCTAAATCTATTACTTCACGTTGTTTTACACATTTGGACGTTTTCTGTACACCTATGCCTTGGCAGAACGAATCAGTGCCATCCAGCTTCGTTACAATATCATATTTTTTAAGTTCTGGTTTATGTCATGAACAACATTTTTAAGGTTGAATTTTACTTCGTACCCCGGTCAAGAACATTCTAATACTAATCCCAATGCTATTACTATAATCCTATCACTGATGCTATTGTGCTAACGCTAACGCTAACATTAACACACATCTGAACACTGTTACAAACATTTTTATGTTACCGTTAAAAATAATTTATCTATGTTAGACTTAATATTTGTCACAAGCAGTTCTAAATCAAATGTAGGCAGTACCTGTATAGAATCCAGAAGATTTTGTCGTATGATATAAATTTTTTCTCTTCTTTCTCTGAAAGTAAACAGTATGTAGAGAAACTTTGGATTGTTGAGTGCGTGGACCTACGCGTTGGCTTGACCACCAATAGATTCTACAGAGCCAGAATAGTTTTATGGGTCTATATATCCAATACGTGCAGCTGATGTTGGTTTGCATCAAAAAATACTTGCAATAGTTAAACGTAAACGGAACAAAATTAAACTGAATTAAGAGTCTCTGCTGAAGAAGCCAGTGGTTACGTTCATGTCACCAAGGAGGACCGTTACGTCATGTTGAGACACGATGCGAAGCTCTTCTGAAGTGATCGTAAAAGCCATGTCTGGCGGATGAAAATTCTTCTTAGAACATTGCCAAATTACTGATTCTGTTTATTTACTTCTACAACATGATCCAAAGTTGAAACACCTGACCGTCTGGATTTGAACCACAGACCTTCTGCTTGCAAGACAAGCGTCACAACCGTTAGACTACCGCGTTGCCCAGCGATCATGACAGTCCAACATTCATGGGTTGTAGGTGGTCAACAAAGATTGGATTTCAAACAAGGACTTTCTGTTTACAAGTCAGACACTATAACATAATAGCCGCTACACAACCGTGTTCCCCACCGACAGTTCAAAGTTCATCCATGTAGCTAACTAATCAGTTTCAGCATTTCCAATATGAGATCGCTGATTCTAAACTGATTCTAACTATTGCGCGTTTGTATCATCATTAATGATTGCATTGATATGATTAGCATACCTAAATATTAGTGAAAATTGAGACGTTGGTAGGCCTAAATAATTAAGCGAGAGAAAAGCGGACCCTTGAAAAAACTAACAAATATTATAAATACTAGATACTCAGATGAGACACTTACTCATCGTTGAAGCCTTGAACATAGAGAATTTTCATCTGCTTTGTAATGGTGCTTTTTCCCGATTCTCCTGTACCTGCAAACAACAACAACTGCAGCAATGAAGATTATGTCATAAATAATCATTTTAATAATACTTAGCTTTAACGTGACCGTGTGGACACTTGTATTGGCTAAACTAAGCGCTATTTAATTACCAGAGAAAGAGATTTGTGGTATAATCATTAATGGATTATTGCCGGGAGTCGTAGAAATATGGGTTCGTTTAAACGCATTTTAACTAAAATTATTTGTGTTTCTAATACTGTAGTTGCAAGTGGATCAGCTAGGAAGCTTTATACAGCAAATTCTTTAAACCAAATATGTATATATGATTGTACTATGTTCTTTTAGTGGTCTTCCTAGAAGCAGGTCATAAAACGTTAACATTTAATGAACTTAGTATGGTATTTTATATACGTGGTTAAGGCTTTGGACGTCTTTCACTTCTTCGCTAATAGGTTGGAGTCGACTTGCGGAATTGAAAATGACATTAGGAATATTGGAACTACTTTGTTGCTCTTAAATAAAAATTTTGCTTAGTTGTTCAAAAATATGATTAAATTAAATATTGGCATGATATTCATAGAATACACTTTGCACATATCACAAATTGTACATGTACAGGTAATATGTAACCGTCGTGTTATGTATTATGTAGGTAATTGACTAATCAGCTTACAAAAAACATCCCTCCCTCAATGCCTTATTGAGGGAGGGGGAAATACGTCACGACCAACATTTACTGCAAGCCCAGTAAAATATTAGATGTTAATAACGCGGCTTTGTTTCATAACACCCCACTGGAACGTCCAAAATATGGAATAATAATTTATGATTGTACTCGGTGATAAACGAAGTCTGATTAAAAATACGATGTAAAAACATGATGGAAAACTTTATTAGGTTCGTTTTGCCTGTGCAAACACCATCATAAACCATCTAACCCGTAACAACAAAACATCAAAACCATGATTTGAATACATCGTGTTTTGTTTTTGTAGGTTTAGATGGCTGATAGTGGCTGCTTGCACTGTTGCACATCCGAAACGTACCAGCAAAGTTTTGCATCATGCTTCTTGTAAGTCGTTAGGGTTCATATATTATGGAAATGACAAGCGAACGTACATTTTCTTGACATGTAAATAAGACGTTCATTTTCGTAATTTCAGTTTATTAAAAGATTTTACATCAATAAGACACAGTTATACAAACCTAAACTCTTACTAATAGACTTATAACTGCGCGTTGTTTACAAAGAGACTACTTTCACTACACGTCACAAATCCATTTCACAGGTGACTGTCCCCCTTTAGACTTTACTTACCTAACAGTAGAAGGTTGGTTCGTTTTTGTTTGTTTTTCTTCCATTCTTCAATCGTTTTGTCTACTTTGTTTTTGTGACTAGATCCACACAATAACCAGCGAGGCATTTTCATTTTTTGCTACGATGATAGGTCTATGCACTGACTACTTATACATCTAAGTCTTGATCCTAATATAAATATTTGCATTACTACAAGCTATAGTTGTTCTTGGGTCATAAGCAACGTGATAAGGACACGTTCTGTAAGTAGGACTGAAAACATCATCATAATGTGTATCAGGTGTCTTTGCTAAAAATGCATAATTTAGTAGATCTTTCGTGTACACCCATAATTCACAGTTTCAACTTTTGGCTTACAGTTTTTACGCCGTCATGGCAACTTGTGTTAAATTATTAGCTTTTAATCTGTCAAAGTTCCAAAGTGCAGATATGTAGTTACAGGTGTAAACGTCTCAAATAGGTCCACATATTATGCTCATTTATCCTAAGAGTAAATGACAAAGTTGTGGCATTAGTGCACATATTGTGTTATGAATTTATTTTAGAATGTTAAATCATTCATTGGGAAAATAAAATTGAAATCAATTAATGAATAATTAGCATTTGAAACTAAGATGATTCCGTTCAGGGAAAATGACTCGCCCAGCTTATATCTTGAGTTTAATGTACGTATGAAAACATTTCGGACAACTGATTAATAATGGAAAATAAAGTAATAAGCAAAGTAAGATGTAACCACAGAATGAACTCTATGAAATTTAAGAGGCGGTTGGCCAATACTGATTCGGAAGAGTATGAATTTAAGAAGTAATTTGAAGAGTCCACGGGGCAGCCTAGCTAATTAACAGGTGGTACGCCATTGTTCATGATTAAGAATACGGATGTCCGAACTCATTGTGTGACAAGAGACACCAGCTCCTAACCAATTTAGTAAACGTTAATGAAGGCTGAAAGTAGGGCTATGAATTTTGGAACAGTGACACCATGGGACCTTGTCCCACTGATAGTAAAGGTATCAAGGCACTGGGAAAAGTCGAGATGCGTAGGTGGTCAGATCAATAGAGCACTAAGGAGTCAGAATGCTTTGATGACCAGCCACGGAGTGTGTCTTGTGACATGACCCGAGGTTCAAAAGGACAGTGCACGAAGAATCGAGGCTGCTGTTGGCTTGATTCTGGTCAATGTCAAGAAGGTGACGGGCTGGACTCTCAGATAGAAAACTCTGAAGGTAGGAGATCGTTTCTATTGCTCAGCATAGAGTGAACATCTGCGTCGTTGGAACGCCAGCCACTGAGGCTTAGGACGGCTCATGATAGGAATAGGACTTGGCCAACTGAAGGAACTTGTAAGATTGGCCAGTCCCCAAGTTAAGTAACCGTATACATTATATAGTGTTGTCAAGTAATTCGAACTTAACTGTGGAAGATTGTATTTACTGATTAAAGTAACAGTTGTCTCAGAATTATATTGAATTGTACAGCGACACTGCAGTCGTGTATTTTGGATAAATGATTGTAAACGCAACACGCGTAGATCTATTTGAATATTGTTATTGTCAAGCCGTCTAATTATAAAATTTGTCTAATCAATAAACCTGTATACCTTTATCAATAGTGTGTTCACTTTGATTTGTGCGATCTAGTATTACCCAGAAACCTTGCATACTCGTAGAGATACTATCTGTCACTCGAACCTATCCTAGATCACATTCATATTGAAGCGGCTTATTGCGGAGTCCAGCTTGTAAACTAGGGAGATACAGATTTACTTCACAACGCGTATTTCGTGGTCTGAGGTCACTCTGGTATTCTTCATAGCCATTCCGATCCAGCCGAAGCTCCCATAGTCGGGCAATTAATTAATTAACATTAATTGCCTAATTAGCGATCGTACTAACATTTCATAAGTTGGAGTAACAATTGTGCTATGTGCATAATATTAATTTTGTCTGATTTTTGTAACCCTAATCCACCTGATCTACAGTAACAGTCGCAAATTTTCTATAATTCGTTAATTTTCCATCGTTATTATTTTTTCTCTGTTTTATTTGTGACTATTAGCATTATTATTACCAAGAGTTGAAGAATTTTGGAAGTTACGAAAAACCATCACAACTAGAACAACAGATGCAGTGATGATGACGAAAAGAACAGTATATAATTATGCAGCATACATTCTGCTCGTATATGTCTCGCGCATTCGGGCACGTAAGCCACCAAGGGGCAGTGAGAAAACCTAGGTCGAGATGTATTGTTTGTGGTAGTATTGTTTTCTCACTGGTCGGCTTATTTTTCGAATTGGTTCCACCAGAAAAATCGCACTTTATTCAAGAACTTACTAAGAATTTGTTACCTCTAGGAAGGTCATAATTTATAACAATGTTCTACTATCAATATTATTGATAGTAGTAAAACAGTAAGGAATGTTGAAGGAAATTCGTCGTGGTATTTTGATGTATAATTTCAAAGTAAGACCTTACTATTCTTGTGAATTACTATTAAGGAAATATATCACAATTCACAAACATCAATGCTTTTGAAGCTAATTATTTTTACTGAAAATGCTGTAATATAATTATCGCGCATACATACAACTATATCTGCACCACAAGCAACCCACTATAATTATAATAAATTTAATAATAAGGTAAAAAACTAAATAAATTTATTTTTAAATTAACAAAATTTACTGGTGGTTGCTTATGAAAATAATTATGTATGTACATCATCATTATAATATTATGCCCATCATGTCTTTCGCAGACATTGAGAAGGCACCATTCTAAAATAAAATAAATCTGCCTTCAAATAGGTAACCCAGCAGCAAAAAACTAGTCACTGCTATGTCATTGGCTTTTCAGCGCCTCAGTATCACATCCGACATTGCGGACTTTGCGAATCTCCGTATTGGATGAAGTGATCGTATAAAAAAGCAGAAATTACAGAAATGCTGACGCAGCATAATTGTGTACCTGTTCCCGAATCGACGAGTCATTTCGCTGTAATTTGGTTAACGATTGTTTGTTTTCGTTTCGTTTGAGGAAAACAATCCAAATTTTTGCATTCGACATGGCAAATCAAACGCAGTTTGATAAATTTTTTAACTCTCTTGGTGAAAAACTAGAAAAGCCCGTGAAATCACATCTGAAAAATGTGTACACTTGCTTGGCAATGTGTATGTTGGCTGCTGCTGCTGGAGGATATGTCCATGTTGTCACAGAGTGGCTGCGAGGAAGTTTTTTAACAAGCATTGCTTCCATTGGATTGTTGATTTTGATTGTAGCTACACCTCCGGAGCCCGCATCCAAGCAAAAACTCAGATTTGGCTATCTGATAGGATTTGGACTGATGACGGGACTTAGCATGGGACCACTGCTTGATTTGGCTATTCACATAAATCCGACCATTATTCCTACTGCATTTCTTGGTACTTGCGTTATCTTTGGATGTTTCACACTGAGTGCTCTTTATGCTGATCAGAGGAAATGGCTGTATTTAGGAGGTATTCTTATGTCGGCACTCTCGTACCTGATGTTGGCGTCCATGCTTAATCTGTTTTTTCAGTCACAGATGTTGTTTCAGGTGAATTTGTACATTGGTCTTGCTGTTATGTGTGCCTTTGTTTTATACGATACACAAGCCATCATCGAGAAGAAACGCCGTGGAGATGGGGATTATATTTGGCACTGTCTTGACCTTTTTCTAGATTTTGTAAACATTTTTCGACATCTTCTTATCATTCTGGCTCAGAAAGATAACAACAGTCGCAAAAAGAAAGACTAAATTTCATTAAAATTATTCCTCATATTATGATTTCTATTCTAGTATAAAAATTGTCTTAAATTTTGCTGCTAATTAATGTTTAATTGTTTCAGATATGTTATGTAGCTTATGTTATATATTCAGACTTAAAAACGATTAGAAGTGCTCTTGTAATATGATATGAAAAACTTCAATGCACATAATAAAAATTAATTGTGGTAAACATTGAACAGTTTTAATACATTCAAGATACAATGTCATGTTAATTTCATGCTTAATTTGGAAGGGATTGTCATTTGATAATAATTTAATATGCACAGCATATTTTGCAACTTATACCATGCTTATTTTAGGTAGTAGATGCTCTGTAAGTAGCTGTGACAAACTGAAATTGTACTTCTGGCTAAACTTATAGCTGTTTCGCAAAACTTTGTAAAATGCCTTACAACAAAATTTGGAGAAATAAACTAAATTCTAAAATGTAACAATTAGAAAATGTACCTTGTCAATTTCTGATTTAGTTCATGTGATCACCATGCATATGGTGTCAGAATTGGAAAAAGAGACTTGTGCGTAGTACTTGCAAATTGTTTTTAAATGTCGTGAGAGTATTATTATTTTACAAGAGAAAATTTGTCAAAAAAATTACACATAAACGGTACATCGTAACTTAAAATGTGATTAAGCAATGTTTTTGCCTCTCCTCATGCCTTCTTTTGTGGTATTTAGATAGAAAAGTTCCTTGCATTTAACATTAGCAAAATGGTGTATCATTTTTGTCTCATTTTTGTTACAGTTGAAAAAATATCTTGTTTTTACAAGAATATGGCTAATCCAGAGGACCAACACATATTTGTATTTTATTTCAAATAACGACATATTACTATAAAATGGGGAGTAACACCTATACTAATGTTTTTTATAAAATTTTAGGTATCCAGACTGATTACCAAGCCTAAATACTATATATTGAAACCTAAAATTTACATTGTTTGCCCTTCTATCTGCTTTGGCAATACACAAAATTTACAGTTCGAACATTGACTTCGTCATCTAACAAGGTATTGCATACTGTTGTAACACATTTTCAAAAGAAATATTCATTTTGTTCTATCCAATCTATTATGTTCAAAGTAAATTTTTGAGAGTACCACATGCCGTTGTTTTGTGGTATTTAGATGAAAGTTTCTTGCATTTAACATTAGCAAATTGGTGGTTCATTTTCTAGCATACACTTAAATCAAAATTCAGCCTATTAATTAAAAAAGAAATTATAAGAAAATGTAATTTTTTTCTTGTTCTTTGCACACTTTATTATTTTCCAGTGTATCGTATCAAAGCTCTATGGCCCTAACTTTTGGCCTACCAAGTGTAAGCAAACTTGAGTACAGTTGCTCTAGGTAAAATTTTTTTGCTGTTATTCATTGGACAGCATGCTCAATAGTCCTAAGCAGTATGTTGTGTTAGACATTAACCAAGTTGTACTGCTGAAAATGTTAACAGAAAGTCTAATTACTTTATTAATGAGCTTGCTTACACAGTGAAGTTTATACTTTTAATTTAATACAAAGTTGGAATTAGTTCAAACATACATGCACAAGTTTTATGTTAGACCATTGAACATTTTGTATTAAAGCTATAACTTGTAATGTAGCAGAATTTCAAACAGAGCTAACCGAAGTGTGCTTTAAAAGATAACACGAGGGTAAGTTAAAGTGTGTCCCAAAAGCTCCGAACATCATGTAGTTACATTACTTAGCATTATGCTTAACTGTTCATACAGCAAAATAAGCAACTTCTGGGTGATATATCATGAATTAGATTTCAATTACAGTCATAAAATTAAAGTTGTAGGAATGAGTTTACAATTCCCCACACAATTTAAGTACCCTGACCCAACACAATTTAAATACCCTAATCCAATACAATTTAAATACACTAATCCAATCCTTACCGTAATCCTAATCCATTTCGCAAACTTATGTGTAGGGAACTGTAAACTTCAGCGATGTTGTGTTCTATAGACAGTTTATTTTTTCTAGGTTTCACTTAAAATAGTAAATTTCGAAAGTTAGAAAAATGTTACTATTTATTTTTTACCTGACCACATGGATCGTGTTTCTGACGCTCACCCATATGACCCCACTTAAAAACTGTGACCCACATACCCATTTCCAGGATATTTCTTAGAAAAGAATGATACACTTTTGCCTAAATATTATATGTAATATAATAATTTATTATGAGGTAGGTCCTGCTGGCTGTTTTATATATGTGCATACATATTCATAACTTCTATCCTCTTCACCAAGGTTCTCTTTTCTGTTTTGTCTAGTATTTCTAATTCTTTTCATCTTTTTCCTTTTTGTTGAATCATGTGAGTTACTGTTCTTTTCCTTATTATGTTTATGTACTTTCTTAATCTTGCTTCTTTTAATGTTTTATTTAAACCAGTTTCACTTTTTTACTTCGCTGTTTATCTTGCAGAACTTTCATCTTTTCTCTGTACGCTTTTTATTGCTAATCTTTTTCTCATGTCTCTGTGCTCTCATTTATTCGCTTTTGTAACTCTGTCTGACATGTCCTATTTTTCGATACTCAAGCATGTTCAGATTAGAGAGCATAACTTGATGCGAGTTACTCTCCGACAGTAAGTATTAGCTGGCGCTCATTTCTCTATTCGCTGCAAGAAGTGAACTTTTCACAGTAACTGTCGGAGAATTCAAAATAACTTGTCCAGGGTAACTTGCGAAACAGTTCACACTTGCGAGTTTGCTGTCAGAATACTCGCTAGTCTGAACGCGCCGTTGGTTTTATTTTCTTAAGGTTTCGACTTTAGAAAACGTAAAAATAAAATAAGGCTGTACGAATTCCATTTGCTTTGTATTTCGGCAACTTACGTTTGCTAAATTAATCGACTACATTAAATGATAAGCTATTTTAAATGATTAAATTGCTAAATTAAATGATAAGGTATCGACAGCAAATCAGCTGTAAAGAGTTAGTTATTTAGGTTAGGTTTCTAATTTTTACAGTTAAAATTACAAAAGCGTTGTTAACCTAATAATTATAGCTAAAATTACAGTTTTAACGGTGTGAAATCATTTACAGTTCAATGTTGACAAAATACTTGTGCTTGACTCAGGCCCAAGTATTTTGTTAACATTGAACTGAGCAGGAAGTGCCGCGTGGTGCACGTAAATATCGTAAGGACCTTATGAACATTAATGTTATCTCAGATTAACCCAACAAAAAATATAGTATTTGTCATTGCAAAAATGGGTGGCGTAGTCTACGTAGACTAGGCCTACCTAGGTGAGGCCAGGTACTCATTGCACTCCTTGCCCCTGCCTGTAATGATATATGTTGACTTCGATTTTTAAAAACATATTCGAACACGTAGAAAAAATAAAGAACCTAAACCATTAAACTGCAAAAATTTACCTTAAATTGCAAGAATGACTAATACAAGATGCTAATACTGCCAATACAAAAGCAATATTGGAAATGTGATATCAACTAAGGCAGTGGCCGCAAGTGCCCGGTACTTTTAAGTTTGGGCAAATTTATGAGCTTTCACTTAAAAAAACGTGACATCAGATTTCGCTTGCAATGCAAAATTATAGAAATTCCAGGTAAACCAAGCGCTTGAGTGAAATTCTTGGTTTGATCTATAAGTTCTAGATGCCCCAAATAAAAAATGAAATTTTACTCACCGACTTGGAAAACATCAGAATGGTAAAAAGACAACTGATTTAAAAGTGCCCTATGTAAATTGCATTTCAGTTTCATTCCCTTTATTCGTTTGTTGCAACTTTTATCACCCAATTCAACAAATTAAAGAAGAAACTGTTGTTTTTTCCATGAAACTATAATCTGTATAAAGCTGTGACTCTCCAACGCTCAGTGTTGTGCCCCTCTGAGGCCTGCGCCCTAGGTGGCATCCGTCACGGGCGGAGATCACAAAATGGGATCATCTAGACACACCAAATGTTCATTTTACTGAGAACAATTGATAGATAAGCGACTGAGGTCCTCGTATTGCTGCGTAAACGGTTCAGCACATAGGGAAAATGGGGTAGAGTCGGACAAAATTGGCTTTTTTCAGGTTTCTATCCACATTCTTACGATTTTCTTGAAATCATTTGATAAACTAAAACTCTATTGTTAAGGAATTTGGGAAAACAGGAAAGCGAGTGGTGCGTGAAATGTAAAATACCGAGATTATAACAAAAGGAAAACCGGACGATTGTTTAGACTCAATCTCATTTTAATTTACTATCCCAGATTTACATTTTCTTGCCTATGAAAGTTAGCAATTGTTTCGTATATTTGAATAATTAGCTTAAAAAAATTATTAACTGTAACCGAATACAGCTATTGCCTACGTCAGAAACTAACCACAGTTTGTGCAATGGTAGGCTGTAGGCGTAGGTGTTAGAGTACTGCTTAAACGCGTGTGCCACGAAAATGGGCTCTACGTTATATGACGCCAGAAACTAACTGCAATTCATGATCATGGCTATCACGGTACCGCCTTCTATTTGTCGGCCACGCACATGCGACAAAAGGCGCCGTTGCCAATCTTAGTAGATTCCCTGAGCCGCGCGTAGCTTTGAAAGTTTAACAGAATTTGGGTATCCGAGGTAATTATTATTTTATCTAAGTTTTGATTGAAAAAAGTTATTGTAGCTTTCGTTATTTTAGGGTATTCTTTATTCTGAACTAATGTTGACACAATCGTCCGGTTTTCCTTTATACTTTCCTAGGTCATTTCAAAAAATGGGGTAATGTCGGACACCAGCAGATACTGACTGACAGTTTTGTTTATAGCTGCCGAAAAAAACACAGCATGCAAACTTGAATACGGTCATCACATGGTAAGGTAAATCTGCAAATCTTATCCATTTTCAGTTCGGTTTAATTCCCGAAATCACCGTCTCCCCTTTGAGTACCCTCTACGGAATCAATACAAATCAGCTTGACAAGTTTTTGTTACGTGGCCAGGTATTATACGCCAACGCTGAAGCATAAACTTATTATCTTGTGCACTTTGAGTTTATTATGATTTTTAAAACTGATAATTTTTGTCTAAGTTCTGCATTGAGTTAGTAAAAGACATAAAAGCTTGCATAATTTGCCGTGAATTTACTGTGCCGTATATAAAACTCTGCTGTTGTCGTATGGGAGAGGTTGGGCAATGTGATGGTCCAGTATGGTAATGTAGGGAATCACTAGCATAACAGCCGTGCACATTATTTGTTTACATTCATAGGCTAGGCTGATGATGAAGAGATAAAATTTACTTTTCTTTTGCATTTTTAATTTAATCTGATGTTCTACAAAATCGCATTTTGGGTGGCTACACGAGTACTCCATCGTAGAGGAAGATCTTTACCTTAACGTTAAATCACTGAAGCCAAACGTTCACGTGAGCAGTGTGACCTAGATTTTTTTTACCTGCCGATTCTATGCCACTTAGCAGTAGAGAGTGGTTTTTCCTGTGTTAAACGGAGGTACCTCTACACGTTAAGTACCTTCCGTCTTGTATCCTGTCTCAGTTTGATGTCAAGACATGTGATGTGGTCCCCGAGTTCCGGTTCAAGTTTCACGGACCCGAGGAGACGTTAGCAGAAAGACGTAACGGTATACTTCTAATCATGTTATTACTATCGTAAATCACCTACTGCTAACTGCCATTTACTGGGTTAACACCACATGGATGGTAGACTGTAAAGTGGTCAGTTTCACTTGAGGAGTGTGATGGCTGTTTCCATCGCCGTATGGGGATCTTATTATCTTCACGTAGACGTTAAATTGTTTACCATGTCGAGAACGTTGTCTGTGCGACACTGTCATGCAAGAAATCTGTAATCTGTGACTGCCAGTGTGGACTGTTGTACCGCCAGTGAACACTCAGCAAACCCCCGGGTAGATCGCCAGTATTCTGGGAAAAGGATTTTCCTTTTTTGTACATTGATGCTCATTGTCATTTTTTTTTGAATATTTGGAATCTTATCAAATTTGTTGTTACATGTCTTTACTTGTTTATTGAGAGTCGGGTAAAATGTCGTTAACCAATGAAAAGAAAACAACCCGCGTATTATTTAGGAAAACTACGAACAGAATATTTATTCCCATGAACAGTTTATGAACATATCTTAAAATTAGCGTACACCTTTCGGCACACGCTACGTCAAAAGGTGGTTTTCGGGTACCTGTGGCTCTTCTAACCCGAACCATCACAGGCAGATTTATGCATATGCGGCTATGCCTATACGTGCGCCAGTATGTGTGCGCGCGTGCGCGTGTGTGTGTGTGTATAAATTAGATTAGATTTGATGGCAGATTGCATTTGGTCAGTTTTCCTCTTTTTCATCTCTTATTCTTTAAGTTTTTTATGTTTGCAGCATCTTTTCTTTCCATCTATTTTGATAACGGTTTCTCCTCATGTTTCTAAAACAAACAACGATCATGCTACTTTTACATTTTGACTCACATGGCCAAAATTAAATCTATGTTATTTACCTACATAACCAATTACTTCAGGCTAAAGTCGGACACACAAATTCATTTGTCCGACATTAGCCTAGGCCTTTCGGTAAAGTCGGACACTGCTTCAGTGAGTTGTTTAATAAACAAACAAATACGAAGTGTTACAAAGTTTGGCATGAAGGCATTAGGGAAGAAGTAACTTACAAAATAAACCATTTCTAAAGAGAATGCTGTAAATGATTAATGTGTTAGGTCAGTTTATCAAAAAAATCCAAAAAAAGTTAATACGATGAAGAATAAACTTACTCACTGAGCGAGCTTGTATGTTCACGACCATACGGCTGCCAGAATACGAGTACTATACAAAGGTGAATATGCTGGTCTAAAGATGTGATGTGCCAGTATTAACAGTGAAAGTTAGGCAATAGGCAAACGCGATACTAAGCAATTATAACTTTGTATGGAAAGTTTTTGAGACATACATTAAAATTCCCCTTTTATTCTCCCTTGAAAAGTGAATTAATTTTTTATCGATTTTTTGCTAAAACGAAGTTTAGTCAAAAAGAAAACACTAGCACCTATATAAGAAGTGACATGATTTATTTCACAAATCTAACGTTTCAGGATCAAAACAAGATCATAGAACCTAACAAAGCACCTCCTAGAGCAAAATTACAATTAACAAATACACAAAAATATGTATACAACATACACAACACTTCATAAGTAAAATTAAAACCAGGTCGATTTAGTTACCGTTCTTATTTATCGATTATAAAAATCCAGGTGTATAGCAGTTTGTTCTCATGCCACCTCATTTATAGGAATGGCGTTGTCCTGCACATATGTAACTCCAAAGCCCCTTTAGAAGACTATTGAGAGGGGCCTTTAGTAACTCCACACGTTCTTAGGATAGTGGGTACATACTGTGAATGGTGTGTTTTGCTTCTATAGTTACTCATCCTGGGCTTTATCGGGTTATGCTTCATTAGTTCAGCTTCATTCGCTTTTCTGAATTACCGAAATAGCATCTCCCACTCCTGGATGATATAAAGTCCTGTCTGCCCGTTTTGGAGAGGCATCGCCTTACTTTTGCACACGACACGAAAAATGAAGAATGGCAACATGTAAAACGTTTCCCCGCGCACTATCTAGAAGGGTGAAGCTTGAGTAAAGTTTTGTGGCGAGGACTTTGATTACTACAAAAAAGAAGCCAAGATGACGAAGTGCGGGAAATGCGACAAAACTGTCTATCCAATGGAAACCTTGAACTATCTGGATAAGGTAAATTAGGAAGTTAATGTAAATTATAAAACACACCGTAATTAAATTAGTTACGAACTATTGTTTTTACTTTCTCCCATTATTTTATTGGCACCATACAATCAAAATTATTAAATACACTCAAATTTTTGCGAAAATAAGACAGATTTTCACCAAAAATAGATAAAAGAAGCCAAAATACGTCCAGCCAGTGAAGAACTTGACGTTGAAATACCTGGATAAAACAGAAATTTGTGGCAAATATGCAATCGTAGTCATTTAGCCTTTATTATACTCTTGTTAACGGACTGGTGTCAGCTGCTACAAATTTCTATAGTTTGCAAAAACAAAGTACCTTATTAGAGGATTCAGAATTGGTCTACACATGAAAAATGTTCCATCTATAAAGATATTTCCATCGTAGTATTTTATTAAGCCGTTTTATATGAAGCCGTTTCAAGTGGTCATGCGTGCGATAATCCACGCTTGCGCAGTCATGACACAGTTATAGATCAATCGACAAGCGGAAAAACCCAAACATGAAACATATACATATGTATATATATGTGTGTGTGTGTATGGATGCATATAAGTACATATAGTATAATTATGTATACATATAAAATAAACTCGGTGGATCAAGGGTCACTAAGCGCAAGTGATTAGCTAAAAATTATTCGAGCAGAACTGGCGTCTTGATTGGAGCAAGTTTCGTTAAAAAGATCGTTTTTATCAATGCTACTTTTTTTTCAGATGCCACCTTTGCCATTTCTGAAGCCTGAAGTTGCACTTCATGTTTTTTAATTGTTTCACTTGACTCATTTCTAAAACACATCCACAGCCGTGCCCTGTGTATATTGACCATAAAAATAGGTAAAATTGGACGTCCTTCTTTCGATCAGCTCTGGTCCGCTGGAAGAGCTTACAGTATCAGAGTTTTAACAGGATCCCGGGTCAGTTTTTGACGTATATTTGCCCGGATCACCGGGTCTCCAAACAGAATTTTCACGAACTATTCAATATCTAATTACATAGGATACGCACATTTGTTTTGCAATAACTGCACACGATAACAACGAATCTATACAGGGTGTCTCAGAAGTTAGTATGCACTTTATATTTTTTAGCCATCAAAGCAAAATGCTTAAAATTTGGTACAGGTGAACGAATATACTTTGCAATTAATTTCGTCAAATTAAACGAAAATCTGAAAAGAACTACTGCACTGGTAGGCTTCTTTATTTTCACCATAAAACATTTCTGCTAATGATGAACGCATGCATTTCCAAGATCAGCAAGCATTTCCAGTTAAGCGTTTGCACATTTGTAGAACAAACTGTAATTGTTATTTCCAGTTAATGAAACACGGTTGAAGGTGTCTTGATTTTTTTGTATAAATTTTAGTCTGCTTGCAACAAATTGTAGGATGTTAAATCTGTCAAGTCCAAATGTTCACTAGAAAGAGTCTCATGGACCAGTCCAGCGGCAGATGCGGTATTTTGCTTTGAGAAGTTTGCGAGTAGTGAGGCAAGACTTTACTTTGCGTTGTTGAGATGTTGCACCTGATTTGTCACTTTAGTACCGTCGCCATAATAACGCGTTTTAAATTTAATTAAGAAGAATTGCCTTGACGAAAATCTTAAATAGAAAACCAGAAATCAAAGTGTATGCTGACTGTTGAGACACCACAGACATAAATCTTAAACATAATTAAAATGGGAATGCATATTATTCAGTGTGTGTAATTCACGAACGGTTTTTAGGGTCAGTCAGTGGAGTTAATAAAATCAAACTGCACTACTAGGAGAAAGGGAAATATTTGGTGATAAATAAAACCAAAAAGTAGCATCTTTGGCTAGTGTTCTAATGCATTAATCATTATTCTGTCATTGGGAAATAGTTCAATTTTGTGATCAATCGGCGAATCACAGATGAATCATATAGTAAGTTAAATTTAGGCCACCGCATCACCAGACTCCGACTCCCAAGCGCTCCATAAATTTCTATAGTTGCTTTCAGAGAACACAAGTAGTTGTTGCTATCGGTAGTAATTAATTGCTATATATAGAGGTACATTAACACTTAGCAATGTTGGATTGGTAAGTAAGCGAGCTACCAAAGCTGTAGTAAATTCTGTCATGTTCGTTCGCATAGAGCTGTCTGGCGTTGGGTTTGTAAATAAAAGGTTCCTAGTTCACATCCAAACTTTTTTCCTTTCGGTAGTTTTGGTGCACACTGGCACGAAGTAAATTGGAAAGCAGCATTAAAAGCAGAGCCTGGTAAAAGAGGATATTTGTAGCATAGTCGGTGCCTGACAATCAAGGACATTCCTCTAAGATGATCCACTGAACCAAAAGAGTTGTCTCAGCTACATTTAAATATAACATTATCCCTCCGTGAGGCAAACAACCAAAATTCATGAATGATACCACCACGAGCGAGTCAGCACGTGACCCAGGAGGCCATACGCCATTTGCTTGCATTTAATCGCATGTGCCCATTCGCTCAGCCATCAACCTCGCTACAACTTCGTCCTTTCAGTGAAGTTGGGCTTTAAGAAAACTAATTATTGTAGCTTCATTCCGCCATTTGTACATTCAGTTAGGTGTGATTCACTGTGCCATGAGGGTAATGCTACTTATTTATTTATCTACGTAATAATTTTCAGGTGTACCATAAAGCTTGCTTTCGATGCACAGAATGCAACATGACTTTAAACATAAAAACTGCGAAAGGATACAACAAAATTCCTTACTGTCAAACGTAAGTAAAACATTGCTATATATAGCCAGTTTAAGTATGAATGTTGAAAATTTGCAGGGTAATCATACGCTATTCAATCGATGTGGAATATATTGCATGTTTGCATACATGCATGTAATTTAGCATGTTGTTAGTACTGAAGGCAGTTGGAAAATAACACTAGGTTTAATGTATCTCATGTTAAGGTAGCGCAAATGATTTATAGGATGTCTTCCACATTGTACTTATTTTTTATACTTACTTATTTTTTATAGTGTACACTTATTATCTATTATGTATATGATCGCATGCAGTTTTTGTTTGAGACAAAGGTGGCACAAACTGTTTTGTTCAACTACTCTTACAACCGCCATTTAAGTGTATGTTTCAGGATAGTCATATCTTGTAGATCTGTTTTTTTACTTATTAGACATTTTCAACGGCCTTTCCAGAAATGGATATTTTACATAAAGGTCAAATCTACGTAGGCATTTTACGCAAAGGCTGTCTTCATTTCCGTTTGGCCTGGCTTATAGTTCAACTTCACTCGTGAAATTGTGCAGTGTTCTTTTACACTTCTGCAAAATCAGAAGTACGGGCTCCTATCACCGTGTGGGAAAATAAACTATTAGTGTAGTATAGTAGTTTATCCACCCATCTCGAGCAATATACATAACAAGTTCAATAACGAAAATGCAGCAATACCCGGCTGCAGAGATGCAGGGATGCAGAGGAGCAGAAGCTTGTAAACCTGATAGTGGAATTATGGTTGGATGAAGGATTAGTACAATGAAAGATGGGTGAAGTGGTTAAGGTATTGATGGTAGATGACATAATAATAATAACAATTTGCTACAATTATCACTAAGCCTGCAAATTCAAGAAGAGTTACACTATTAGTTTTATTAGACCTTAAGTATTTGTAAAAAGGAAACTCACGATTTTGAGACGCGTGGATTTGTTATTTATTTTCACAAGCTACACGGCATGCTGCATTCCAGGAGGAATAGAACATGAGATTAAACAGACCCTTATGCGACAGTGCAGCGGCAGTCATCATTCGGAAAAGACTGCCTCTTTCTCCGATAACACTTGCCCGAATGGAACATGCTCGCTGTGAATGTTTTCATTTAGGACAGCCTAAAACGTTAAGGCAACAAGTATGGACTGCATACTTCAATTAAATTCAGTGTTAGTTGGCTTCTAAAATTTGAGCTCAAAGGAATTCGCAAAACGTACGACGTTAATAGTCTACATAATTGGTTTATTATTATTTTTTGCAGATTATAGTAGTTATGAATCTGTGATTAATTGATGATCTGCTTTAATGCATCAGCATTAACTGCTTTGCATTGTTTGGGTTGTTTTGCTGTCCGAGACTATTCTTTTCAGTCCATATAAATACTGTCGCATTTTATTATACTCATGCGTATTATGGTTAGTTTTACATATTATAACTTTATTGTTAATTGTATACATGTATAGCTGAATATGGGTAAAGATGTAAACAACGTTTGACTAAAAAAAGTAAGCAACAGCAATAGTAGTAGTAATAGTAGTAGTAGTAGTAGTAGTAGTAGTAGTAGTAGTAGTAGTAGTAGTAGTAGTAGTAGTAGTAGTAGTAGTAGTAGTAGTAGTAGTAGTAGTAGTAGTAGTAGTAGTAGTAGTAGTAGTAGTAGTAGTAGTAGTAGTAGTAGTAGTAGTAGCAGCAGCAGCAGCAGCAGCAGCAACAGCAGCAGCAGCAGCAGCAGCAGCAGCAGCAGCAGCAGCAGCAGCAGCAGCAGCAGCAGCAGCAGTAGTAGTAGAGTAGTAGTAGTAGTGGTAGTGGTAGTGGTAGTGGTAGTGGTAGTGGTAGTGGTAGTGGTAGTGATAGTGGTAGTGGTAGTGGTAGTGGTAGTAGTAGTCGTAGTCGTAGTCGTAGTCGTAGTAGCAGTAGCAGTAGCAGTAGTAGAGCTGCAGGAGTGTGGTGTGGTGTGGTGTGTGTGGTGTGGTGTGGTGTGTGTGTCGTAGTCGTAGTCGTAGTAGCAGTAGCAGTAGCAGTAGTAGAGCTGCAGGAGTTGCAGCAGCTCAGGTAGTGAAAAAAGTGATGCAGTAACAGCAATGGGGCTGGATGGATCCATGTAACATACAACTCTATACTTTCTCTCTGGAAAATCACGAAATTGGAAACGATGAACTGCATCTTTGACTGTATGGGCTTTTTCTTTAAATTTTTATCTTATGAACCGTTGGTTTCACTCGTTTAGATGTGTTTTTCTTATATTTCTCCTGGATGCCCAAATAACCCAAAACTGGCTTTCGTGTCACGCAAAATTTGCACAAATCGATCATTTTATTGATTTCTAATTTGAATTTTAAAACTCGTTAGAGCTTTACAAACTCAAAACTGATTGACTTCAATACACGATTAGGATATAAACCCAAATGCTTGTATTTATGACTGCAAAGCCGACAACGACCAGACCAACTATTCTTGCGAGAATATTTTGGAAAGAGAGCATGAAAATAAACCAGAGTTGTGTGCACAATTAGCGTAACACTAGCTGTTTTCATTCAGAGTCATAACGCCATGGCACATAAACATCGTTCAGTTATGTTTATGTTTTTGCTGACTTTCTACTTACTGACCGTGCGTGGTAAAGTACAGCAAAAAGAAGCGAGAAAAAAATGTTCAACAGGCAACTAATAAGCGTGTGTATGCGATTTTCTTCTCTGAAAGTACTTCGTAGCGGAATGATCGCCACAGGTCGCCAATGCGCCATAACACGCATTAAGACTTTAATGGTAACTCAACGCGATTTTACATCTCTGACAATTTCCCGCATATGTTTCGCCCATCTTGTAACGTGTTTTCACGCATGTGAACCCAACAGGATTACTATAACAGCAATTATATCAGTTTCTGACAATGCGGTCAAAATTTTCCAGACAGATTCTGTCTTCTACGGCAGCTGTTCTTGCAGCTGCAAGACTGTTTTAGCTATCTATTTACCTTAAGAAAAAACATTTAAGGACTTCTAACGGTTTCTATAGTCGTCCTCTTAACTCGAAGCAATTTTCCACGTTGCACTTTATTAAGCAATGACAGCTATTTTTATCACTGAATCATTCCGCGCATTTGTATGAATGGTACAACAACATTTGTGAAACAAAGTTCAAAACTAGGAAAGGCGCACACTTTTCGTTTTTTTAGCTTCTATAATAATAGTAATTCAGTGAGCAGGAAAATTCGTCAATTCAGTAGAATACTTTGCGTAGTAAAAACCCAGTAGCGTCTTAAACTTTGTTCAGTGCAATTTGCTTCTCTCTCTCTCTCTCTCTCTCTCTCTCTCTCTCTCTCTCTCTCTCTCTCTCTCTCTCTCTCTCTCTCTCTCTCTCTCTCTCTCTCTCTTTCTGTCACCATCATTCTTTTGTTTCTTTTTCTGTCTCTCCATCTTTTCTTTCACTCTGTCTCTCGCACTTTTGAGATACCTAAAGGTATATATAGCAATTAAGACGAAGAACATGAGATGCGTGAGATGCAAATCAATATTTTAATAACGTTCGCACTAATACTGTTGCATATTTTGCACTTATTCACTTGCCAGCGTGCTTGCTTGCTTGTTTGCTTGCGTGCGATGAAAGCGTGACGCCAGTACCTAATACTTTTCACTTATCAGAGTTTTTCATTTGAACTTCACTAGCTAATTAGGTATACCATCTTGTAATCTCTGTGACTATTTTCAACAGTTTTCAGACTAATCAGGCTTCAGATGCCATGGCATCTAAGTGCAGTGAGCAGACAGCTTGCATGAGTTGCTTGTTAGTAATGGTGTAATCCTAGGATCCTCAAGATAAACAAGCTGGCTGTACATTCTAGTTTTAGGAAGACATCTAAGAAAGATAGAACTGTTTGTAGCGGATAGTTTTTCACCGACAGAACTTGCTTGCGATATTTATGGCAGACCGGCAGTACAGGCAGGAGCTAAATAAGTATGGGATCGTGTAGATGAATAGCCTGTTTGTATACAGATTATTGTTGCTGGTATATTAAATACTTAAAATCAAATAACAGTCAGGCTAGGTTTTGCAGTTAATTTAAGTTTATTTGTTAAATGCAGGTGGCACGCCTTTTGTGGAAAGTCCATCAAGCCTCTAATAGTCCTCGATGGCCACGTGTGTTCTTACAGTTTCTGCATTACAAATGCGATGCGCAAGGACTAGTTTCAGTTGTAGACTTTCCGGGTTTGCCACGAGTTTTATCGAGTTTAATGACAAGGTCTTTATATTAGAAGGTGTAAGTCAAAGTTCCCTAATAGACTAAGCAGGAGGAAAGCTAAACCTCAGAGGCATCACGTATTAGTGCTAAGACAAAAGTAAACACCGGCAATATGCTGCGGTAGAGACTAAAAAATACGTATCATCCAACGTTTCAGAGTAGTCTATTACTGACTCCATCATTTGAAAAAAATCTGTGATGACAATAGCAACAACTTTCTAGCAGTAGTTATTAGTTTATTGTTCTAACTAGAATTCATCGAAGGTAAAAGGAAGAAGCTATCCATGCAGCTTTTGTCACGGTTAAGCATCAGATGTATCAATATCAGCGTTATGCAAATTTAAGATGATTATTATGACTCTGCGGTCTGATATACACTTTTCGTTGCAGATGCTGTATCTGCAGGGTGTAACCTGTAAAACAATGTATCAACTTTTTATCAATTCTTCTAGGTTGAACTTGTATAAATACGTTTTTTCAAACAGAATTTGTAATAATATGGAATGACCTCAGTTATGACATTGTCAGTTCATCCAGTCAGTCTATCGGTCTTTACTAGGAAGCTAGCCAAAACTTGCTTGTTAAAACATTGCAAATTTAATAGATTTTTATAAAACATTATTACCTTAGTTCGGTGATCTCTGCCAATTTTGATAAATTTACACTTGATATATATTTTATTGATTTTTTGTTTTATCGTATTTTTAATGTAAGTAGCGTGAATTTTATCAAATGTAAACTGATGTATTTTAATTTTGCTACTTTAGAATATAGGCTGACCCAATAGCTAACATAGCCTGCCAGTCTCACCTTTTATAAAGAACAATTTACTTTTTTATGTCTTTACGTGGAAATTCGGCCAAAAGCATTATAATCAACTACCAAGCAATATGTTCTCTTGAGTTCTACCGTATGCTTTTCCTGGCCAGGCGTTGCCAACTTCCTGTATAGCGGATAGTGTAAACATTCTCGCTGGCTTCTCACTGTAACAGCTTATTTGAACTGGAATGCTCTCTTTGGACGTAGTTTTTATAATCTCGTTGATCTATTTACAGCATGATTTGTAACACGTAGATTGATAAGCACCAGCTCCTAGATAATGTAGCAAATTTATAGTTTTCTGGGATTTTTCGCTATTGAATTTGTGCAACGCATTACGTAATACGTAGGACTATGCGTGTTAACCTGTTAGAACCTGTTAGAAGTAAGAAGTGCTCATCAAATTTCTTGTGTCATTCGTTATATGACAAAATAACAAACAATTTCTTAGTTGGCAAAATAATTTTATAAAATAAAATAACAATATACATAACAATGACAATAAAATAACTGTCACTCGTTAAGAATACATATTTCTCTATGACAGCTAAGCCTGAGTGTGCATCTTGTTGAACATGAGACTGTCATATTTCAAGTTTCATTTGCATGTCCAAATAGGCGTATTTCGTCAAAGGTGGGCTATTGTACTGGACACTCACGTGCTTTGGCTGTTTGACTTTTTCCTGCACAAAGCTTTTGTTTTATCCGGTTCGGATTGAAGTTTTTAGTGCAACACTTGCATTGTCGTATTCAGGCAGGGACGTGGCTTTTGTGAAAACTTTATATTTATCAATATTATGCATGGGGAAGTCATTTAATTCTTGTGGTTGGTACTGAAAAATTAATAAATACTGCTTATTTTTTCAGTCACTATCCCAAAGATAAAGCTACGCCTACAACCGATTCAATCGACTTGGAAAGGACTAGAAAAGCCACGCAAGAACAATCTAAGGTAAGCATTCTATTACGTTTTTATCCGCAGCGGCGCTAGCATCGCGGACTCTGCAGGGACCATGCTGATATTTTCATTATGTTGCGCATGCAGTTTTACACTTTTTAATTCATGTTAACTCGCAAACGCTGCGTGGACGAAACTTACAGGTTACATACCAGAATAGACACCTGTCAAGGACACTGGACATCGGCCAGTTTTTCGATTGCTATTCAACTTCAGCTTATTTTGAGTTAAATTCAATTTTTTTTCGTAAGCACTTAGGTGTTATAAGATTTTCTGAGGTAGATGTATACCTATATAGCTCAAGTGATAAACACAGTCATGCTCGAATTGAAAATTTTAAGGGCCTGAGGTAGGAGTAAAAACCGAAATAGGAGTCGAAATGTGAAAATTAGGGCAAACTGCTTAATTCGCACAAGCATTAACCGCACTCGATCAAGTATAGTCAGATGTAAATACGGTCACGGCATTAAGATCGCGGATTTGGATCTGTTATTTCATAGTACGAAGGACGTGGTGTAGAACGTCATTTTTTAGTTTTAATGAGGCTTTATTGCAGTTTCCTTCTGTAATACATCACTTCCCATAGCGCATTGATTATTCGTATAGGACTATAGGCCTATATAAACACTTCAGTTTTTGAATTTAATATACGTTGATAATTTTAATGTGAAAAGCCTCCTTTGCCAGTGCTCAGATCTGTACCTGGTAGTATCATTCATTTTTATCCTTAGTAGATGGAACTGTAAGGAGTGAGAATTAAACAATGTTACGTTCCAGCTACTGAGAATAACTTCCAAATCGTTGATGCTACTTGGCTACCGAATTTGAGCTTCTGGTAAGCCAGCTTCTCTATATTAAAACTCTTTTATAGCATTGTTGAAGTGAAGCAAACGTGGCATCATTAGTCAACAATATCTCACAAAAAGTTTAGTTTAATTTCATTTAGTTTAATCAGTTTATTGCGAAATCACCACTTTAATATTGATTTTACAATATCGTGCGTAAGATTGGATCAGAGCAATCGTCTGCGTGTTACAGACGCGAGCTAGAAACATTTCGAACCTTTATTTTGCGTAAAATTCACCTTTTCTACAAAATAGCCTAATGACAAATTATGAACACATGCAAGACTTGTAAAAAATGGTTCTTACGCAGAGCTTCAGCTTTCTCCGATTACAAATTCGCTGGATAGCTGGGTGGGACCAGTAAGAATCTGGTGCTTCTGCTTCAACGACGTTCTCTGTGCTGCAGGGCACAGAAAACCCTATAATTATTCCGTCCCAGACAATATGTTCCTTCAAAGGTTCATTAGATCAATCTAATAGTAAAATTTTCAACCTTTACTTCTATGATAGATTCCCTAGATCAGTCCAGCCTTACAAACTTTGCTAGTCAATTCAGAGTACGACTTTACTAGGTCAGTCCATCAGCTTATTTCTACCAAATAGTACCTGTCTAGTAGTATGACTCTGTAATTTCTCGTGCATAACCGTTTCACAGACAGACTGGCAGTATTATTACGTATTTAGTGGGTTATCACGGATTCTCAGAAGGGAAGCCAATGGTATTATAACACTGCAGTTATAGAATACCCGTCTGTAACTACTGTTGTACCATATTTGTCGTGGATCGATCCAAAATAGCTATTCTGTAGCTTATAATTCATCCCAGATTCGTAGGAATCGAACCAGTGGTGTTGCCAGATACATCATAATTCGTTGAGCCGATTTAGTTTTAGAAATCAAAAATATATTGTTTCATTATTTTTGGTCCATGCCACCTTTGCAGCTCTGTACCAGCGCAGTGTTATTATCTTGTAGTAGCAGTAGCTGTCTAATTTACATTGTATTCCAACTCTACAAATTTTTGAAAAGACAGACTACTGACACCGAATTCTTTGTTTTTTAGGTAAAGTATTTGGAAAATTACGAGAAGCAGAAAGGAATGGTCCATATTGCACCATCTGCCAAGTAGGCCACGCCGTTCACTACACCAGCTCTTAACTACTACGTTACCACAAGTCAAGTGTCTGCTCCTTAACAAGCAAATTCTCTTTGTACTGAATTAATTATGTCAATTTTGGATTCTTTGCAAAGTTAAACACGAATGTTTAATATAGCTTTCAATATGCTGCGCAAGTTATGACGTCTGTGTCTCATATTTATAACTGTACAAGGAATAAAACACAAGCTAAACAGATGTGAACCAAGTTTTGGTTTTAACTCTTAGTTTGTCTCAGGCAGGTATATTTTGTCAGCTTACCATGTACTATTTATTTTAATCAATGAATTGTGTTGTTAAAAACAATAATTTGTTTTGTTAAAAATGTAGATCTTTCAGCAATGGTTGTTTGAACCTAGTAACTGCACACATTCAAAGTGTTAAAAAATATTGTCATCTTTATAGTTAAGTCTGATCAGTAGACCTATATGGGCATACCACAAAAATTTACATATTTTACCGAGTTCGTAATGGTTCGTGCATATGCACCATATATGTTGTCTTACGTAATCTTTTATCCTATATTATGCTTTGATTGATTGGTTGTTAATTCGAGCCTATAACTCATTGATTGGTTGTTAATTCGAGCCTATAACTCATTAATTATAGCTGCTTTTCAGAATGGCTAATTAGAACAGTAGTCTAAAGCCGTTGGAAACTTTGGTGTTTTAGTTTAATGTAAATCTTTTTATGGAATAAAAGACAAACTGTTATTAAATTTTTATAACATATTTCTGTTGTTCAGATTGTCTATTATTTTCTTGGTGACCAGTGTTAGCATAAAACTGCTATAATGTTGCGTTCTTCAATAATATAATAGGTGGCTCAAAAGTCTGTATACGCTGATTTCTGTTTTTTTAACTTTTCATCTAGTATTAACAAACTTTGGGGTCAATCGAGAGCGGTCCTTGACAATTTTTCTAATTAATTTTAAATTTCGACTGAAATACCGTTACTATGGCGACGGCAGTAACGTTAGAAATGAGGTGTAAAATCTCAACCCGTCAGTCTAGAAAGAAATCCTTCGATCGTAAATTGGAGTGCAGGGGAAATTCAGAACAGCATTGCGTATATTAGAATACATTATGTTGTCACTGCAACTTTGCGAGCTGCCACAGATTAAATATCTTACATTTTTACAAGCGGCAAAAATTTATAATTGTAAAGAGATCAGGACACCTTCAATTGTCCTTCATAAACTCCAAAAACATTTATTAGAGTTTGTTTTGCAAACATTTAACTTGAAATGCTTGCTGATAATGGAATGCGCGTGCTAATCATTAGCAAGAGTGCTTTGAAGAAAGTACGGAAAATAGAAACGCCCATCAATACAGTAGTACTTTTTTATATTTTCGTCCAAAAATGTCGAAACTTTAGTTCATATGCGTCAGTTTTCAAACATTTGTTTTAACTGTTTGTTAAAAATATATCAAATATAAAATGTCTATTGACTTCTGAGACACTTCTCTAATATTATATAATTTCAAATTCGCTTCAGTGGAAGTATTACTTTTCCTCGTAATTAAATTTTGTGACCAATGATTGGAAAATATAAAACGGCATACAAATAAAACTTAGCAAATGAAAGTTTCCTGTTTAAACTGTGTGGGCCAGTGATTTCCCAGGTAGCATGAAAGACAACAGAATTTATTTCTCACTATGACATAATTATTACTATTATGTTGCAATGGGAAATCATTGTACTTGTACTTATTTAATCGGGGTAGCTACTTTTAGTGACGCCGTCTCAGAATACTGGGGACGCCAGTGTTACAGGCCACACTCCCTAGGCAAAGAGAATGGTATGGTGGGGTGGGTCTTCATTTACTTTTCACGAGGTACTATCCGCTCCTATAGTGCTTAAGCTAGGGCCGTAATTTTTGGTACATGGCTACGTGGGGTCGATGTCTTGTGTAATATGAAGCAACTGAAAATGCGAGTCACACAATGTATAAAAGTAAAGAAATTCTTGCACAGTTGTGCACAATGGCCAGAATCCGATTTCGAGGCAGTTGGTTTTGGTCAAGTTCTCGCTATTGTGCAGCAGTCAGATATGTTGATATCGTATTTGTAAAAATGTATTTTCTTGTACATACATGTTTAATATTTCCACTAAAATTTATTGGCACTTGCTTACAGTGTCACCCGGATCAAGCAATGGCGGTAATAATTTCAAGTACTTTATTGTCTTGACAAAGACAGATTGCCTTATTGCCTTGACAGAATTGTCGACATACCAAAGTGCCTCTTCTATATGAATGTATAGCAGTTTCTTCTGTATCCAGATTATTAAAAGCAACATATTAATATTGCAATTGTTGAAAAATTTAATAAATGAAAATACCTTATTAAAATCTTTTTATTTTATTTAGAACTGTGTAGTCGTAGCAAAGAGCCCGTAGACGAAGCCTGGATAGTCTGTCGTCCAATCACGGCACGTTGTTATTATCACGTGACCACGGGCTCGCCATGTTGATAGAAGTGGAAGACTAAAAGTGGAATGAAATTTTGTGATCGTAAATCATAATAGAATCGGGGATCTTTGCAAAATTTAGCTGCAACTGCCGTATTTAAATTTTGCTTAGTTTATTGACATTCCGGCAACAAAAATGAATAAAAAGTGTGATAATTGCCAAAAAACTGTATATCCTATCGAGGAATTAAAGTGTTTAGACAAGGTGTGAAATTTTATACATAATAACCTGCCATTACATTATGATATTTCTGCTGATATTCAGTTAGAGCAGTGTATAACCCTTATTTCTCTAGTCGTAGTTTTTGTTCTTTGGTGTATTGTTGAATTCGAAGCAGTTGTTACTTGCAGAACGTGAAATTTTCCGACGCTATTGCCTCTTGTTCTGGTTCTGGTTGAATAATCTGCCAATTCCAATCGCGGACATCATTCTTCTGCAATTGTGCTGTTGATTATTGTTGCTTGAGGTCGTAAAAACTGTTTAATGTTGTCTGAAAGAATAGGCATTGTATATATTTATTACTTAGTGTTTTCATCAGGTGCCCGAGTAATTACCGGCCTTGTTTATTACCTGATCCGGATAAGTGCCACCTGCTGTAGGTATGGTATTCTATTAGCAGACGGAATTTTTAACTGCTGTGATGGCTTCTTTACCGCTATGATTTCTTTACCAAGAGGTTAATTATCCAAATGGAATTGTTTATTAACGTTTAAAAACCTATTTCAGACCACTAACAAAGATACGAATAAACGGATTAAGCTTAAAAACACACAAAAAGGATGATATAGATGATTTTATTCCCCTAATCCCTATGTTGTATTAATAGTGCTCAGTGAGATACTACCTAGGCTGACCTAGCTGACTCATTGACAATCAAGTAATTAAGGTCTGGCAGTCTTAGCTTTTCAAAATCAGTAAGCATTATCTATGTAGAATGTTCTTTCATTATTTACTACCATCGTTTTCAAAGCAGAAAGCAAAAATTTTGTAGAATGTTTGCGCATTATTGCTGATCTTTCCACGCATTTGTCGTTTCATGCAATTTAAACATTGTGCAAAATTTTTTTGTTGTTGTTTTTGTTTTGTGGCATTGTGTGTGGGTGTTGTTGTTTGACCAGTGTCGATGGTGTGGCATGTTTTTTTGGTATTGTGATATCACAGATGGAGCACTATTGCAAAAAAATTGTTGGATGTCCCAAAAATAAAGGAATTGATGGAATTGCATCATCTGGAACATAGCATATTACTAAAGTTAAACTGTTTGTACATTTTACAAATATGTTTGAGTAAATTACTACTATGACAAAACATCATTGTACCAAATTTCAGCTTCCTAGCTGCCGTTTTGTCATAGTAGTAATTTACATCTCGAAACCGACATGTATCAAGACAAAAACTCAGTAAGATAGTAAATCTAATGGTTTGCATTCCAGAAAAATTAATTTTTACAGCAAGACACATATGACATGTGCACAGTTAAGCACACGTGTTAAACAGTCTTCCTGCAATTTCTTCTAACATGCAAAATAATACAATTTTATCGTAGACCAATTTTTGTTTATTGACATTGAAGAACCATTGTTTCTAATTTAACTAGCATTAAGATTTATCTAATATTATGACCTATAGAGATATATGGTATGTGTAGGTGTGGCACAAGGCCTGCTTCAAATGTCAAGTGTGTGGAATGACGTTAAATATGAAAAATTACAAAGGTTACGAGAAAAAACCATACTGTAATGCGTGAGTATTGTTTAATTTTTGTTGCATAATATGGTATGCTTGCTTATCCAGAATAATATCTTTAATGATTACTTTATGATTGATCATTAAAGGAAGACCGGATGATTGTGTAAACATGAGTTCAGAGAAAAGAATGCTCTAAAATATTGAAAGCTACAATAGCTTATTTTAAATCAAAGCTTAGATTAAATAATAATTACCTCGGATACTTAAATTTCGTTAAACTTTCAAAGCTATGCGCAGCTGAGTGAATCTACTAAGATTGGCAGCGGCGCCTTTTTGTCACATTCGCGTGGCCGACAAATAGAAGGCGGTACTGTGATAACCATGATCATGAACTGCTGTGTTAGTTTCATGACGTCATATGATGTAACCATGACCCCATTTTTCGTGACATCATGCGTTTAAGCAGTACTGTGACACCTATGCAAATGTGCTTGACATGCAAGGGAAGACGCCTGCCTTTGAACAAACTGTGGTTAGTTTCCGACGTAAGCAATAGCTGTGTTCGGTTGCCGTTAATTAACTTTCTAAGCTAATTATTCAAATATGAGGAACAATTATTAACTTTTATAGGCAAGAAGATGTATATTTTGGACAGTAAAATAAAATGAGATTGAATCTAAACAATCGCCCGGTCTTCCTTTAAATATCAAATTTTTTAAAGTAACTGCAGAGTAGTCTATTTACTACTCTACAGCTAGTTAATAAAGTTATAATTTGTTTAATGAAAAATAAAATGGATACGACAAACATATTAAATTGAAGCTATCTTTACAGTTTTTGGAGCAAATTTAAATACTTAATAATAATAAGTGGTAAATAAATGGAAACTAGATGACTGTAGGAAACAATTCTCATTTGGCTGCAGAGATTGAGTAAACGGATTGAACATTGAAAGTTTGTGATTGTTGCAGATTTGCCTAAATATCCAAGGTTTTTAGGATCAAAAGCCTGTATTTACACATTACTGTTTTATTAATCCAGTCTTCTTTTACATTAATGCTAATAATAGTATTATTTCATAATTAACTGTAGTATTACATGTTAAAATTGTATTTTATTCTGCATAATTAATTGTCATCAGTTTTATCATGTCGGTCCTAGTTCAAGTTCTGTTTTCATATCATGATTTTTTACTATTCTATTTTAGATGTAGCTGAAATTCTTTGTATCATTGTAGCTGTAATTTATCCTCCTTAATTTGAAATCAGAGAATGAACAACTGATTTTTTTCCAAAGTTTCAAGTTTGCTTTTGTGGGCTTCTACATATAAGTGTGCTGTAAATGTCACTGATGCTAAATTCTTTTAATCAGTAAGTAAGATCCGTACTTGGTTTGCCACTAAACGTTACTGGTCTTAACTACCTGCAAGCATTTTTTTGGGTGTATGTGCTCAGCTTAGAGTAAATGCTTGACTGAATGACATTTTTCATGTTTTATTCATTGAACAATCCCTGGACGTTTATAGATAACTAGTTTGCTTGCAACTTCTTTGGATATTGTTAGTATGTAGGGGATGGTTTCGGTTTACATTCATTATGCTGAGAAATTAATTAGTCATTCGTTAATGCTGGCTGTCAATAAAATAAAAGTATAATCGTAAATGTTTACTTTGTGTTCAGAATATTTTTTCAGCAGTTTGTTGTGGTTGGATTTAATACTGCCCGTCAAGGTGTTTATTTACTATTAAAAAATAGATGACTCTTGTTAAATAATTTTGCTTATGTCCTTTTTCGAAATTGGTGTTCATCAAAGGTAATAATTTTGTAAGCACGTATTGGTAGTTGGTACTAGTACACACAAGTCCCATCAATAGAAATTTGAATTTAAATGTCAATCTAGGGGCTTATGTTTATGTGAGAATTAAATATAGAATACAGCATGTATAAACAGCTACACATTTCCTGAGTATAATTTAAGCTGGAGCTTATAGTTATTTGTCACTGAATGATAAGTACAGTGTTTGAAGCTTAATGGTGCTTGAAACAAATTAATAACATTCTTTACACTATTTCTGCATATAGTTTTGTGTGCTACTTAACTTTTTTTAGACTTCAAAATAATTTGACTTTCAGTAAGAGTTTTTGTGTTAGTTTAGGTAGGTCTTTTCCTGTGTGCACGCAGTTATTGCAGTAGGAGTTGCAACTAGTTGAACTTATCAATCAAACATTCCCACCTACACCTTAGCTAAACATTGAAACATTTGAATTCTTTTGACGTAGACTTAACCTAGCCTGCAGAAATGTGGCCTTCATAATACAGTAGTATTTACACTTCACAGTTCACATACTACTGGGGAGAAAGTGTGTGGTGGTAGAAGTGCATAATCAGTGCACTTCTATAAAAGTAAAAGTGATTTCAAAAGCTCCATGTTAGCCTGTTAATTTAAACTTTTTTACAAAAGTATAATGTGACAACACAGAAGCACAGCAGTTAAAGACACAAGCAAAGAACAAGGAAGTGTAAAAATAATTAGTCTCTCTCACAGAACAAGTTACAACAGAAACTCGTTCAGCCTTTCTTGCTTCCTTTTTTTAATTATGAGATTTTCTTATTCACTGGATTTGGTAGATATTCGTAATACGATTCATTTCAATTTCATGAAACAGAGAACTCGTTCAGCCCTTTGTTTCTTTTTGTTTTTAATTGTGGATTTTTTTTATTCATTGTTACTGTTGTTGACATTAAGAAGGAATCCGTGTTATTACACTTAGTACAGTTTGACTGAATGAATTCGTTGTTCTAAATTAATAAAGCAAATGGAAACTTAGATTATTTAAATTAATTGGATTACAGGTCCATTGTTTTAAATTACTAACTCAACCAACTGTGATCCTTAGTTGAATCCTAATACCTCACAAACCAGCTTGTGAACCTAAAGAAAAATCCCAGTTCCTTTCTGACTTCTTTACATTTGGTCTAAAAATATTGGCAGTTGTGTGTTTTCGTCCAATCACTCATTGTTAATCTGGAAATAAAAATTTTATTTAATTTATTCGTTTTGAGTCAGGCATGATAATTGATAAGCGTCAGAAATTTTGGAAAAACATGTAACTGTTTAGCAGAACACAGCAATAAATACCATTATGATATCAGTCAGGCTCTATCGAATGTATAAAGTTACAACAACAGTTTTGTGTTACTGACAATTAATTTTGAAATGAGACTGAAATAAGAGCTTTACTGGAAATTTATGTGAAATTGCTTGTAATCAGCAGGAAATATAATTGCATGTTACCGATGCATTAAAAACAAACCAATTCAGTAGGATATAGGTAAGCTTATATTATATGTGTATTCACATTTTGTATTTGCTTGTATTTATTTCTTGTTGATACAGCCACAGATATGTTATGCTAATTTGTAGAAGCAGGAAATCTTACTCACTTTGGGCTACCAAGTCAAAGATTTAGCAAAGTATATTACTCAATGTTTGCGCCATTTCTTGTGCAAGATACAGGTCATTTTGGGCCCAATTCACGGCGATTCCACTATAGAAGAAAATTATTTGTATTATTTCCTGTTGCTGTAATCACTGGTGTTTCGCTTGTTGCCAATAAGTTATACCAAAACTAAATATCAACAAATTCTGAGCGAATACTGGTGATTCAATTAATAGGATAATGTTGCTGTTCTGCTAAATGTCATGCAGTCTTTTGACATGTAATATTGAGTATCAGACAGAACTAAATAATCACGTGTTTTCTCATCTGTTCCAGACATTATCCAACGACAAAGTTTACTGCGGTTGCAGACACACCAGAAAACAGGAGGCTTGCACAAAATACGGAGAATCAGAGTTTAGTATGTATATGTTAAAATGCATTTTAGTTTTATAATTTAAAATTTAGATTTTTGTCTTTAAACCTAAAATTTTTTACATATTGTTAATTTAAGGTTATTGGTAATATTATGTCTGTATGGCCTGCTTACTAAAAATTAGTTTGTGTCTTTCTTAGATCAAATACCATAAAGAGTTCGAAAAGGAAAAAGGAAAATTCACTCAGGTTGCGGATGATCCGGAAACGCTGCGGTTACGGGAAAATACTAGAGCTATTAGTTTGGTATTTATATAAATTATTAAATGTAGATAAGAAATGATTGTTGTTGTTTTAAAGTAAGTAGGCAAACTGTGCCATTTGTAATTTTGACAGTCACTTCTGTCATTAATGAATGAGATGTAAAGTTAGTCTATCAAGGATTGGCTAAAAATGCTAATCTCACCTTGATTATTGATGAATTAAACAATTCTCGTGCGAGAGATAAAATTTACTTTTTACATGATTGAATTACCCCTTTCATATGTTGTGATAGTAATGTTGTTGAACCTTTTTTATTGAGATTTAAATTGCATTGCTCAAATTAAAAATCGATTTGAAAAAATGGTCAGCAACCATTTATATAAATAGTATGTTTATATCACCTTTTTGCATTAGGTTGAATATCAGGGAATTAAAGAAAAAAAGGATATGATGGAAGGTTTGAGGCCCAGTCAAGAAGACAAACAAAGAGGTATGCATAGCACAGAAATTGATGCATATAATGCAGCTTGCATAAATGTGTGGATGTTCGTTTGAATGAGAGGAGTTAATATTTCTGTGTTTAGGATATAACCACGTATGATTTGTTGAAATGGTAGTTAAAAAGTTAAAGTCAAACAAATTAAGAATAATATAACATTACTACGAATTCCTGCAGTTAGCAAAATTTTATTATAAGTTAGTTTTTATTAAACAGGATTTTTCGACTACTTTCTCTAATGTCTGTTCATATTTACTAGAGAGTTTAAAGACTATAAAAGTATAATGTATTCAGAATGTCACATGTAACAAAAAGTTGTAAAAAGGTCATTTTTTTACCTACTGTACAAATTATTGTGTATTACTTCATAAGCTTGTTGTAAGAATGCGTTTTTATTTTTCGTTATTGCTGTCTGCTTTGTTGTTATTATTGTAAATTTAAGTTTGCGGAAAATATGTAAGTGCATATGAACTTAATTTCAAGATTTTATGTGCTCTGCCGTCTGACAGGTAAAGTTGGATAGAAGGCTTTTTCCACAGACACCCCAGTAGTAAATTATATGAATTCATGTTTCTGTGGACATATATTTACATTGTTCTGTTGTTGCTCTTACCAATGTCATTGCCTTTGTATAGGACGACTTGTAGAAAAGACATTAACTTTTTCGTGATAATTAGATGCATTGTAATAAGTTGCACCTAACAATGGTTGAAAAATCATTGGTGCAGCTAACATGATGCATTGTGCTTATTTTTGTGGTGATTTTGTTGTGTGTGTTGTTCTGTTTGTAAATTGTTGAACATTATTTTCATCTGTGTGTAGGGTAATGATGTTCTTTAAATTTTTATAGAAAATTGATTAAATGCTTGTAGCATTTTATGACACTCTCTAGCCACCTAGCCTCATAAAAGAGGTGCTGTTTGACAACTGTAAAAATTAGAAACCCATGAATCTAAGTGTTGTGTGCTGGTGCTGCTGTGCAGCTGGCTTAATTCTAAAGCATTGATAACGAGAGCAATATGAATGTTTGCTATTCCATATTGTTATGGCTTAATAAGCTTTTCAAGCTGAAGTTATGTAAATATACTAGTATGTTTGCATCTTCCACATCCTAACTTTTGACTAACGTTATAACATTTGCTACATGCAGCTCGTAGGCAGGTGCAGCATCAGGGACAACGGTTATCCGGAATGTCGCAGCATACGTATTACCAGACACCTATGCCTCCGCAGGAGCCGCCTGCACATGGTGCCTCCCATTTACTAATCTGCATGCAGTTTATTGCATGCTGTGGTTTGGTTCTGTTTTCCCGTGTGACAGACTGACAGATGCGCCTGCAGAGCTTTACAATGAAGATTTTAAATGAGTCGCTTATAGTAAATTCTGTTTTTTTTCTGAGCATATGTTTCTTGAAGCTTGAAAGGCATGTCTGTCATGATGTTTGTTATGCAGAAAGTCGGGTTAGCATGTTGGTTGACTACCCTGTATTTAACTGTAAATTTATGTGCTTTATAAATCTCTTGATAAGCTGCAGTACAATATCTTTTATTAGTAGTTTTTCATTTGTTTTTTTTTTGCCTGTTTGCTAATTTGTTTTGTTCGAACATGGCTGTTAACCTGTGAAATTAGTTTTCCTTCTTCAAATGCTCAGTGAATGAGATTTATTTTGAACTGCTGACAGTTGTTTGACACTATCGTTGCTGGCATTAATCAGTCATTTTGCAGTCAAGGCTTTAAAGGTAGCATGCTTTGAATCGCAAGAGTTCTGTGTGTGTTACATCACTTAGGTATTTTGTGTAGCTTTAAACATATTTTAGCCTGCTTGTTACAATACCTCTTTGTTGTGTTTTTCGTTATTTACATTAGTTTCTAGCCCCCTTAGTGTAGAATGTAGATGTAACTGAATGTTACTATACATTTTTGTGTCCTTTATTATAATTCAGATAGACTTTTATACCTTTGTAAAGTTTTATAAAGAGGTATTTCATCTCTTAAATTGGTTAATTTTAAGGAAGAAACTGCTTGGTCAACAATTGATATTGGTTTGGCTTTGCTTTTAGTATTTATTTGACATGATGGCTGAATTGAAATAGTAATATTATTAATTCGTGAGTCCTGTATAGTTGAGTTAATTGGTTAGACATAATACCAAGAGATGTGTAAAAATTTCAGAGACTTGCATTACTACCAAACTAAGTTAATTTGCCAAGCTTTATTGTATGACTGGTGCAGACTCGGGTTATGATAATTATTTGCATTTTTGTTTGACAGCAAAACAAGCTTACGCCCACAGTGGTTCACAGGATCGTCCTCCGCAGTCTACAGGCCCTCCGCAGGGCAATGCTCCTAGTACGCCACAATCTGTTATTTATCGTTCTGGTGATGGGCAAGGTGAGGGGTGCACTGCTTCGATTCTAGCCATGTTTTCAACATTTTAGACAAGCTTGGTGTTCTGACGCCAAATTTACAGTCCTATTAATATGCTGTGATATTTCCAAAGCACACAAATGTACAAAATATATCCATTATATTTGTTTATCTTCATGCAGCATACTTTACAGTAAATCTTTGCTTTGCATAAAAGATGCCTAAGTTATTGCATTGCTTTTGTCGTGCGTCTTACACCTTGATTATTCTTGCACCACGTTGTTGTTGTACCCTTTGCATTCGCTTTATAATTTCCGCATTCTCATGAATTTCTTTTACAGTCGAGTGAGGAATGAGGCAATTCGAGAGCACTATGAATGTATACTGCTCTCTTTCCAAGTTTATATTGTCTCAAAAGTCAAAATGTTCAGTTTTGTTTTCTAAGTTTATGGATTTTCTAATATTTATGAAAACATTGTTTTTCGTGCAGTGTAAATACAAATGAACTGGATAGTGAATGCTAGGGGTAATTATAATTTAGGAGACTTTTATCAAATTAGACTTAAGTCTAATTTTGTTAGAGAAGTCAGTCAGGTTTATTTCTATGTATGTAAGCACAGCAATCCCAGATGTGTGTCACGTTTAGACTAACAGTGGCTTCTTTTATAAAGTGCGACTCCACAGGCAAAATTTCAGAACTTAAAAATTTGTCTTTAAAATCAAAACATAGAGAGAAAGTGGTGGTAAAAAAACTGTTGGCATTAAAACAATTTGTCGCTAAAAGGATAACTGCTAAGCAAAGATTTACTGTAATCTACTCCCTGTAATACTTGTTTTTTATTGAATAAATATTCATTCCACTGGGGAGTATGATATATACATCCCAGTGTCAGTATTTAGAAAAAAACAATTTTTCTTGTTTAGATTGTTGAAACATATGGCATCTTTCGGTCCATTTATGTCAAATTCTGCTTGTAATTTCAGTTACTATTGTTATTATAATACATCATTGGCATTTAGAATTTCTTGATTAAAACATACACCCCACTGTTTTAACCATTGAGATTGTGAGCATTCTCAAGTGTGGTTCTGGTTTGAATAAAAATCTGTTTGTTGCCGATTTTAATGTTTGGCAGGCCAGGTCTGGTCATCCTATAGTTCATATAAAGTTGTTTGTATAATAATTTTTGAGACTTGTGGAATTTCACTTCAATTTTTTCAAACAGAATTCATGAATGACAAGATTCTTAGAACAGAATTTGGCAATGTGGAATAATATGTTGCTAACGTTTTTGCTGGGTATGCAACACATTTTATGTGGCAAGTAGTTATAGTATGTGTTTGTTCGTTGTTTTTAGAAACTGTGAAAAGTGTGTAAATAAACTTTGCTTATGTTTTTCATTGCACAGAGTACTTAAAGGTCAAATTTAACGTAAAAACAAGTTTTTCTTTAATTGAAAGAGCTAACCGTAACTTGACATTGATTTTACTAAATTTCATGGCTTCCTTCCTATGAAAGAGAGCCTGGAAGTTGCATTTTCTCCCAGAACATTTTGTTCAGTCTTGTTCGTGAAACTCCGGAAAATCGCAGGCTAAACAAATGTGCTGGCAACGCTTCCGTGGATACCGCATAGTTTCAGTGTCGCCCAATTTGTAAATAATGCTGCAAAGCGAAATGTGACATGTGAAAGCCAAACTCAAATGATGGTGCAACAAAGATATGAATTTTGCTAGCGTAATGAGTAAAACACGCAAAATCAAGTTCTTGTCTTTCTTCAGAAATGACAACCTCACACACCCCATTTCCTCTTATATAAACCACCAAAAAAAAATTAAAAGTGTCAGGAATCTCAGTTGGAGCATTTTCTTTCTGTTTTTGTTTAAAACTGAAACTTTATAAAGTACGTTGTATTTGATCTTTAAACATGTGGCTTTATTTCCAACATTAAAAAAGTCTACAACACTTCTTTTTCTTTTGTGGCATCTGCAGTTAATGTTTGGGAATCTACTAACTACTTTGAGGAAATCTCTCTAAACTCCTTCAAATGTCACATTTAGATTATTTTGCAATCATGGGGACTGCCTGTTTATTTCTGTGAGGATGTAGCTTAGATGATGATCATTACTTTGCCTTTGAATTACTGATTCCATATTGTTGTTGTCGTTGTTGTTGTGATTAACCAAAGTTTAGAGGAATTCTCCACTGTTAATTCGTCAAATGAAATTCGGCATAGTTATGCGCCATGTGAAAAAGCATTTTTGGTGTTCGACCCTACCAGGGGTGTTAGTTTAAAAAAAGAATTTAAGACTCTAGGTCAAAATAGTCAAGGTCACCTACATGAAAAAGCAAGTGATTTGTGTGTGGTGTTATTATAACTGAGAAAGGTTAAATAATGTGCACTGATAGTCAGAATTTAAGTAGTACAGGCTGTCAGAAACAGGTAAGATTTTTCATTAAATAATTGATGCCCTGAAGCATCTGATGAACTTATCTTCCAGAGAAAAATTCCATGTTGAATTAAACGAATTTTTGTTAGGGCAGACATTGAAGAGAATTTCCTTTAGAGGAAATAATGTTTGTTGTACAACATGTATAGGTATATCAGATGAAATAATAATATAACGAAATTAGTTTCTCTGCATGGGATGATTTTAATTTTTTTTCTTTTTGTGTCCCTTTATGGTCTTTTGGCCTTTCCAACAATAACAAATTCAAACACAAGTTTTAGGAGCCATTGAAAAAAGGATTTTTTATTTAATTGCAGTTAAAAAATAAGTTTTAGCTTCATAAATTTTTTAATAGTTACAATGTAAAAGTACAATGATGAAAAAATTATTAAATGACAATTCAGAATGGGAGAAGGATCGGGGAGAACCTAGAGCTGCAAGGAGAGGAATGTGACATGGGGCTGCGAGAACCACTGCACAAAGATATGCACGAAACACTGTAATGTGTCGCAAATTATTTGATGTTAAGTTTAACCTTCCGAAGTGCAGTATCTTTGTTCTTATGTAGCACGTAATGCCATATGATCCTTAGAGGAAGGTTGATCCTGGGGCATTATGACTACAAAGTTCACCCGAAGTTCTTGTGATTGGTTAGATTATAACTCGTGTGCTCAAAGCCTTGGCTTAACTGAGTTTTATTGGTTGTCAAACACAAATGTTGTCAAACACATGCTACATTTAATTTCTTGGTTAAGGCAAAATTTAAACTTCTAATAGCTAAATAAGTTGCTATAAGAAAGTAGGTGAATAGGGTTGATTTAAGATAAGAGATGACATGCTTTTAGGTGTTAAATGTATTTTTTGCCAAAAAAATCTTTTGAGTTAAGTATTTTAAGCATCAAATATATTTTCTGCCATAAATCTTGACCTGATTATTTCGTAGCTTTGTATCCATATTTTCATTTTTGAAAATTAAGACACGTGTTTATATAAATACATTTTATGCCTTAAATTTATTAAACCATTTTTAGGAGCATATATGTCTGTTTGTAATCTGAAATTGAATTGTGTATTCGTGATTTTGCATTTCAGTCCGCAACCCTCAGGGTCCAAGAGTTGGTTCTATCAGTGAGTATGATCCAGTGAACGAAAAATATGGCTCCATTGCAGCTGGTTATAGCCCTGCATCACAAGGTATATAAGCAGATCAGAATGTTTTTGTTTGTAGTTTGTTTGCAACTTATGCGATGTCTTGTACTTTCTCTTGATGAAACATTTTTGTTGTCCTGTGAATAGAGAATGATTCTGGAAATGGGATAGTAAAAGAGTGGCAAAAAGATAGTAGCATTTTTTGTTAATTAAATTTCAGTAGCAAGGTTAACAGGTTTTCACATTTGGGATACAATACTGACTTGTCTTTCTAAGTGATTCATATTTGTGGCACCAAATACCAAAAATTAAATATGAAATCTTGAAAACCATCTAAATTGTCTCTTTTTTAAAACCAAATTACTTTTATTATTACATAATATGCTTGACTTTATTGCAGCCGTGCGACCGAACCAGCCACCACCTGCACAACATTCCCACTATAGAGGGGTTAGTAATGACTTTTACTACTTTTGTTCACTTATTTTCATTTTTAAGTACATTAAGTTTTTAATGCTTTTTGTTGCAGACAAAATAACACAGGATTGAGTTGTTTTAATTCTGTATCATCTTATTCGAGAATTTTTATGTTGGCATCTGTTTGACAATAGTCTTACTGGTCAAGAGTCTCAAAGAAGCAGATCTTTCATTTTCTCTGCAATTAATGCTTTTTTTGAACACAAGTACTTACTTTAGAGTGTCAAATGTAGTTAGACGCTTCTTTTTTTAATGGTGATACTAAAACGTTTAAAGAATGTGAGAAATTTATGTTGAAGATCTCGTGAATATATAAGCACAAATAGTTATCCAGACACAGCAATTTCGTTTGCTTATGCGTAAGGTAATGAATATTAACAAGCTTTAATAGGGCTATTTGCTGGCTTACCAAGCAAATGGCTCCATGGTCTCTGCTTCATCTTGGCGACTCTGTCCTTCTCGCTTAGGCTGATTGATGACTGGATAAATTAACTGTTCTATTGTCACTCTGAGAGGTTTCATTTGCCATGTTGATTATGGCTGTGTACTCTTCTAAATGTAGCTGAGACACCTCTGCTGGTTCAATGGCTCTGCTTGATAATGTGTCGGGTCTTGTTTTCGCTCAGCTATTTGACTAGGGCCTGCCACTGAATACTAGATTCTGGCTTGCATGGTTCCTAGTTGTATTTAAAAATTTATTAAATTTTATCGGCTGATTTGCATTTATGCTATCACTGTTTTGTTACTTTGTTTAACTCTTACAGCCAATCTACAGAGCAGTGTATGACTACGACGCAGCTGATGATGATGAAGTTTCGTTTAGAGAAGGAGACAGAATAATAAACGTGACTCAAATTGACGCTGGATGGATGACAGGTTCAGTAGAGCGGACTGGACAACACGGAATGCTTCCAGCTAACTATGTCGAGCAGGCTAACTACTGAATACATCCTAGTGATCTTACTGTATCTTGTTGAGAACTTGTTAAGTAGTGTAACAGATCTTTATGTAGTAGGTAGGCTTTTTTAATTAATATAAAGATCAGTAAATAAGAGAACTAAATAGTGCAGTTACTGCATGTTACTATATTTTAATGTCATGTTTATCCACATTCATACAATAATTATTAGGTAGTTTGGGTCAAATAGTTAGCACGAAAGTGGCATTTTCATTTATTAATGCCAGTTTTTAAGGTAGGCTTCATGGACTAAATCACATTCAAAATTGTAGTCATGGTGATATTAGGTTAACTTAAAGGCAGTCTGTTTCGTTGATAATACGTTAACTGAGGGCTATAATGGTTTACATCTGTTATTTTGGTGAGCAGGGTTTTTAGGTTTGTATGTGATATATGTTGATAGAAAATCTCTAGTATGGGGAAGCTTACTGTTAACAACGGTCATTAGTTGGTTGCTAGTTCATGCGTGCTCATTGTTTATACCCAGGTACTTAACGTGGACTACTTTATGCACATTAAATTGTGTTGTAACCAAAATCAGTGCCTTGTGTTAAACAAGGTGGTTGGCAAACACGAAGCAGTGGTAGTTTTATGAAGGAGCTTAACAATTATTTTGGTTCTAATGAGTTTTGTTTTGAATTTATATGCTAATAATGCAAAAATGGATTTATATTATTTTCTTTCCATGAATAAATTAAACTGTAGGTGCACTATCATCGAATAGTGTGTTATTGTACAAACTTACAAAAGTTATTAAAGTGATATGAAATAAACCCAAGTGTTTTTATTAATTTTTAATTATTTTGTAATTCGCATCCATTGATGCTGTTAGACGCATGTATGACAAAATGCGCCAAGAATAGAGCAGAGTTCTTTTTAGTTTTTTAATTCTTTTTCATGAACATTCCTTTATTATGTGTATTTATTATAAAGTGCATCACTGCACTCAGGATTGAAACTTTTAACCTTGTTTTCCACATTTAAGGGTTATTATTGTTAGATTCTGCTTTCTAATCATTCCTGTACACAGTTACTGCTAATTGAACATGATACAGTTTCATTCTGTATTTTACAACCAGTTTTCTTGTCAAATGCATTTATTTTCACTAGGATGTAGTGTATAACTTTACTACATTGTTGAATTTTGAACTTTGTTATTAAGACTAATTTGCATGGACTTGATAAATTTTTATAGATTTACTTGTTTTTATTGTTCATTGACATGTTGAAATTGTCTAGTGACTTGTGATGAAATAGTTTGTGTCAGGAATGTGTTGTTGTTTCTTTTGTTAACGCATTTTCTCCATGGACGTGTATGATGTGTTCCTGTGTTTGGTAAAATGTGTGTAAAATGTATTTTATGTAACAGCAAAGAAGACTAACTCAAATCACAAATGGTTTATCTGATTTACTAAGCATAATAATACGGTGGAATTGACGTTGTTAACAAAAATATGATGTATTAAAGCCAAATGAAATTGTAGCATTGTTTTTGGAGCTCTTGGTTAGAAACTTGACACATGCCTGCTGGATTGATTGAAACTGTTATCTTACTAAACTGTTTTGTTCTTTTACTGCATCGTTTAGTATTTTATATTAATCGTATGTTATAAACCTGATAATTCAAGCCAGTGCTTTTAGAAGTTTGATTGAATAATACCTTGAAGTTTCTGGCTCTATTATTCCTGCTTGGCTGTATTGTCTTGTGGAGCTCACAGCACTTCAGTTACCACGGAATGTGCTTTAGTGGTTGAGTAGCAGTCAGTAGTGGGGTGAAGGTTAAAATTTTGCTGGAAACAAAGCTCATTTTTATGGATTCATTGATTTTATTTGTTTCAAACATAGTTTATTGACTCGAGTCAGGCGGTTTCAATTTGTTTTAACCTTAAGCAGTAGTACTAGCAGCAGTTCGTGTTTCACAGCAAAACCTTGCAGGTCAAAATTGAAGCACTTGAGTCTCTAAATTTTTTAATGTACAGTATGCTCAGAAATCGTTTCAGGACATGGGAGTATTGTTTTAAAATGTGTAGTATATTTTTTTTTATATTGTGATACATTTACTAACTGTGTAAAAAAATTTGATTATGTATTTCTCCATTCTGCTGTAGTTGTACTCTGTTACTGTAAAAACCTGATTTGCGAAGTTCGAATTTTGGGATATCCCATATTTGAGATCACATCATTATGTATCATCTTCGTTTCATTCATAATTTAGGAAGATTGAAGATACTAAGAACCTACGGTCATCTGACAGTTATCAATAATACAGCTGGAAATTATTAAAACGAGTTAGATACTTTATTGATTGCTACAATAACTTTGTAATACTGCTCATTTAGGCTTTTTAGCAATCCCTTGCTTTATGGTGATGAGAATTTGGATGTGTACTGTGTAACTGTAACTAATTTCATGGCTGTCAGGATTGCCTTTACACACAGTTGTTGAATCCACAACTGCACTGTTTTTTCATTTCACTTGTTGTACTGTTAACTATGATAACAGCATATATTACATCATTTTATGTGTCAAGAAAAGAGTAGTCTTTATCTTGGAAGTGGTCCTGGTTTTCTTTGCTATAAGATACTAGTCTTGTACTTCAGAGTCAGTATTTTCTGCCTGAATTTTTCACTAGATTTATTTTAACTTTTTTAAGTTTGTCGATTTTTACAGCGATTTTCAAAAGTTTTAAACATTCCATTTGTGCTGTCAGAAACAAATACTTGGTTAAATTAATCTAAATTTCTTATTCATAGGAATTGTGTAGGTATGTAACATACTATAGAATTAGATCAATATTAATCGCAAATTTGTGCTAATGTCATTTTGATGTTTTCCCTAATTTTGCATCCCGTTACATTAAAATGACCACATATAATTAACTGATTATAACTATTGAAATAGTGCTTCCCGTCATAATCTTATCACTCGTTGTTGGTTTTTATTATAGACTGTTTGTCCTTGTAAAACATCTTCTATTGTGTTTAATAAATTGTTCCAAGTGATACAAGACAAATTTTTGGTTGCTTTGTACACGATCATGAGATATAGTCAAACCAGAACTCCAAAAGTGCATACCTTTTCTTGATATTATCATTATGTGGATATAATTACAGATATTTGCTGCATATAATTTGTATATGCAAATTTAAACAGATGTGCAATATGCATCTTTGCCAATGTGTAGTACAGAATTAACAATTATAGGTTTAGAAAAATAATATAATTATGAAAAAAATAATTATTGATATATAAATTTGTAATATAAATTAAAACAAATGGCATAATGCTTAAAGTCAGATTGTAAAAAACGAGTGCTAAAAACTCATTTATCATGGATTTTAAACCTGCATAAACTTCACTGAATATCAATTACATTAAGCATATAGATAACAAATGAACAGAAATATTAACTCCTCGCCATACAAAATGTGAGCAGGTTTAACACTGCACACCTAGTGTTATTATGCCACATAGCAATAAAGACTAAATGATCTTTGAATTGTCTTGAAAATGAGTTGCATATCAGTATTATCAAGGTACATTTATTATGTGGCAGACAAGCCTCAGAGCCTCAGATTACTCGCCTGGTATCCATTTTAGGAACTAATTATATTCCTTCAAAAACACAAAAGCAGCTCAAACTCTTACATAGTTATTCACAAATAAGATGAGCAAACTGTGCAAAATTTAATCAAGTAGAAACTGTCTTAACACAGATTTTAGCTTCTACCATCATGCACTCGTACATTGCCGAGCTTTAAACAATGCTACCCCGGCTTAAACCGCATGTCTGAGAATTTTGCACAATTTGCATGGTCAATCACAGTTTCATTTTGTGAGGTAGTTTATCAGAAATCTGTAAAATGAAACTGTAATAAACTCACCATGTAAAAAGATGGGATCTTGCCTGCTTTAGAATGTGGGAGTTTTTCTGTGCTTCACGTGTTGCAATGACGTACGTACATAATTTCGTATATTTTATCCTAGTGAACACTTCAGAAAGTCAAGAGTCTGATGTAGGTTTTTTAAATGCAATAAGATTACAGCTTCTAAACTGTGCGACATTTTTACAAACAAAGCACACAAATAATGATATTTTAATTAGCAGCACATCATTGCAACAAATAATGGCTACAGAGTTATAACACAACGATTATAGCACTTGGACACTTAGAAAAAAACCTGTCAGTTTTAGCAGTGAGTACTGTGCAAAATGAAATTCATGAATGAATTCATCAAAATGAAACAGCCCTGAGTAATGAAGCTGCAACGTTTAAAAATCTTGTAAAAATCATAAACAGGCGTAAGATCTCAAACATTTTACATGGTTTTATGAAGATCATGTAACTCGAAGATCCCTTGACCAATCAGGAGGTTTCTGATTATAACGTTGACTGAACATCTCCAACTGACAAAAACTATCTTCGCTTGGCAATCCTAAAATAAACAGAATAAGAGAAGTTCTGCGTAAATGAGGAAAACTCAAACAAAATGAAACACAACAAAAGTTTTAATTACTTTTCAATTTATAATGTACAGTATGTACTCGCTTAATGATACCAATGCATTCCAGCAACATGCGATGTTAAATGAGACGTCGTTAAACGAAGCTAAAACTTTCATAGAAAGTTATGTAAAATAATTGACTACTTTCCAGAAGCAAAAAGCAATGCTGCTTAACTCATATAAATTGAACGTTTTACGGGTTTTATTGATATTTCTACTGATTAATTTCTTTCTGTTTGATGGAAACCACCTATCTTTCTCACCAGTACCTTTCCCTTTCGTTAACATTGAACCCAATCCAGTTAGTGGTTAAACACTGCATAGTAAAAGCTAAGCTTCGGGATAGCCTTGAGACAATTTTGTAGGTATCTAGACCGGTTGCCATAGCATAGATTCATAGGCACCCAGAAACGTGGAGGCATATAAATCCCAAATAGAGTTCCTTGATACAAATGGTTAAAATTTAACAGTCAGTAGCCAAAAATATAAATAAGGATTGTACTGTTTTAATTACTAGTGCATTGTTTTAACAGAATAATGCAATATGTACCATTTTAATGTTTCAAAAAATGTTGTTTATAATCTAAAAAATGTCTCTGAGAAAAGCACAAAAATGAACATCAATGAGTAAGAAAAAAGTGTCAAAACTTCAGCATCGTTAAAATGAAACGTCCCTAAATGGGGAGTGATTAAGTGAGGACTTACTCTAGAGAAATTATTTTAATTATAATTACACAGAGTTAAATCTGCTTGAGACGGACCTATTTAACCCAAATTTTTGCCAGTTCATGTTAGGTTTCAACTGAGCTCCAGTAATCTTCTCTGTATACAAACGCGCAGCATGTATTTCACTTTTAGAAAGTTCTTCGATCCTCAGAAATAAGAGCTAATCACTTTTGATAAAATTTCTGTAAGCTTCACAAGAGTAATTCAGCCAGAGAATCAAACAATTTTACCTGATTCAGCATTATCCACAGACTCGGGCAGGTTTGGCTCTAGATCACTGAGATCGACAGAATCACTGTAAGGAGTTTCCAAAACCTTCAGAACTCGTTTAACTTCTGTGTAATCACCATTTTCGGCTGCCTCGATAGCATTTTGAGCGATGTAGTTGCGCAATACAAACCTAACATAACATAACAAATCTACAAACCTAATAATAACAAACATTTTGATTAAACTGATAACATAATATTGCACACAGTTTAAGAACAAAACAAGACGCAGTTAAGTGAAGACAGTCCGGACACAAATCTAGTATGATTGCAGCCTACAATAAAATAAAATTTTGCAGAGAAATGGCCCTTGATAGATGCTAAATGTGGCAAGGTATGGCGTAGGCAGGTGATTTTCTGTAACTTACATTAAATTTTGCTAGCTGTGTGTGCATAATGTACAGTTTGCTGTGGTGCTGTCTTTTGTTTAAGCTGTCTGTGGTAAGCCATACAGTATCAATGATTTAAATTTTAGTTTTACTGCATGTCAGAAATCAAGAAGTAAAGGTTTGTTGCCATGTGACATTTCAGTCAATTTAACCAACTATCTATGCTACAGCTCAGAAATCAATGATTAAAATTAAACCAAATTAGGTGATAAGGTTGTCTAAAACATCTACTAAATTTGCTACATATTCAGTATATGAGCTCAAGGTGTCAAGAAACACGAGTAATTTATCTGTAACATACTTTGGAAGCCAAAATTTAACAAAATCTGGTAAAAATGTTGCTGTTAGTTTCTTAATGCTACATTTGTCAATTTAAAAAAATTAAAGTCATATCAAGACTAAGCAAATTTTCTACAACTCAAGAACAAATTACCAAAATATAATGAAATTTGGTCGAAGGACTGTCATCACCATACATACATCTAAACAAATCTTTTCAACATTGAAAGGAAAATGTCAAGGACACAAAGCAGCTGAAACAGCACTTGGCAGCAAGAATGCCTCAAGCTTAACGTTATCAGGCCTGGCTCATGCTATAAGCACTTGCATAGATCTACTGCTCCATGCATACAATAGAAACTGCAGTCAAAAACAGAGAAATGCACCTCTAGTGCCTGTGTGAAAACCAGACAAAGCAAAAGTAGAGAGTGTTTTGCTGTTGGAAGAAACTTGTTAACATTCACAATTCATACATTTTGACAAAAAGGTAATGCGACCTCTTCATTTCATTTAATTAGTGCCATGCACTTAAAGAATTACACATACACTATGTTATTACTTAGGCTAAACTTTAAAACTGAAGAATTACTTTGCGCCCGCTAAAATTTGGCACCCTAGACAATGGTAGAGCCGGTCCTACTGCTATGATTGCTTACTTCGGATTATGACTGTTCATGATGGAAGTTCTGGATGCATTCAACACATCTACACTACCCGTATGATTTTGAACTTCAAGCTCTAGCCTAGAAATGTACTTCACTATCCAGCCAAACCAAATCTCATGATCGGTTGCTTTCTTCTGTTCTGGAGTTAACTTCTGTAACAAAAAAGTGAGTTTTTTCTCAGCTGTTTAATGTGAAGTTTGGTAATGATGGAACGTTCATGTACGAACTGTTTCACTTGTGTTGGCTACCTATGTCATCTTTCAGATAAATGAAGACAGAAACAATATTTTTTAATTGGTTACTGTTTAGGTGCATATGAATACAACCTAATTGTTTGAACAATTGTTAATGAATGGCTGTCAAAAATCAAGTGTCGGTTTTGGTGGAGATGAGACGACATGAACTTGTAGGTGCTACAAAATGGAAGGGTTCACTAATTAAACTTCAAAATAATCAGAAAACGGATTCAGATGTCAAAAACGTAAGGATATAAAGAAGTAAATAATTCATTACAAACAACAAATAAAATAAAAACTGAACATATCAGTTACAGGATGCAGTACTACAATGCATATCGACTGAGGAAAAATATTAAAGCATAAATATCACAAGTAAGTGATTTCATGTCAAAATCGCTCTTTTTTGATCTGATCAGTTTTAGGATAAAAGAAGACAACAGCAACTTGAAAACACAGTAGGGTTTGAAAGTCTGATACCTTCAGTTCCTCGGTCTTCTGCAGCCTCTCTAGCTCTCTTTCAATGGTGGAGAATCCACGTCGTCCTCCTAGCATTTCAGCCAAAACCGGATTGGTTTGCAGCATGCTCATGATCATTGCAAACTGTCTATTAAAATTGATTCCTTAATTTATTTCGTGTTTTTTTTAAAATGCTCAATTACAATTGTCAAACTTTTTAAAAAACATACGGAATCCCAGGGAAAAATAGTTAGGCATTTACGAGAAAGTCAGAACAAAGTTGCCTAAATGAAATGTAGTCTTTTGTAAGGAAGTATGCATTCTTGGATTTTGAAGTTTGAAGGTTTGAAGTTTTATTTTAATCACATTCAATATACAGCGACAAGCTATCGGTATTGTTACATCATACGGTAATATTATATTTCACATACACTATCGCTAACATAAAAGAATAATTGTACTGCAGTGGGTTAGAGAAGCAAAGGCTAGTACAGATCCACTGATGTGAACCAGAAAAAGAACAGGGAGAAAGGTTAGATCACACAAAAAAGGAGGATGTGCCAGTGGAAGTTGTAGGAAGAAAGATAGTAGGTTATGCAATGTTTACATGGATGTTTACATTTCAGAGCACTTTGCAGTAAGCTGAGAATACTATCAGAAAGTTACACTTCAAAATACTGAAACAGTATTATACTTACTAGCTACATTCATCAAGTAAGCTAAAAGCAGTTTCATTAACTTTAACCAGCAAGGTTCCACAAAAATATTCTGAATCGTCTAAAATCACAATACAACATGACCCTTTTGTAGGCGAATAATTATTGCAGCAGTAACAATGGGTTAGCGCCCATCTTGTGCATGTTTGAGATGAAATAACTTGATGTTTTTTTGCTATTTTTAGCCATTTTTCTATCCACCAATTTTGATAAGTGAGATCCATATAAAAAGCTATTAATTCCAAATACAGCATGGAACATTTGCACATTATTGCTCGTTGGTAGTAGGGTTTAGCATGTGGTTTTATGCAACTCAAACTGGTTATAGTACATGCAGTGCAGAATTCAACTTGAAACGATGATAACTACAACAGAGAAAGAAAAAGTACCTTGGGTCCATGACTGGAGCATATTGCTTCTGTAATTCCTCCAAACTTGCACATTGACTAATCAAGCTAGTTAGCACCAGTTTCTTGCTCTCCTCGAAGTTTTTGCATCCGGGAAGCTGAAGCTGACTTAGGGCACGAAAGCTATTGGTGAAGTCAGCACCAGTTACTTCCATGGATGAAAGAAACGATTCAACCAGTTCCCTGCATTGATGTGCAAACAAATGATCCATAACAAGTAAATAAATATATCTAAGTATTAAGTAAAGACTTCATTAACTCATTATATATTACAAATGAATTTCTTTATGTTTTTATGCTGTTAAAGTAGCATTAGAATGCCCCAGAGTGCCTAAAATAACTTTTGACATATCACAGACTTTTGATAAGGTCTATACCACAAACTTCAGTCATATGATGCAGGTGAGAGCTATCTCTGTGTAAAAATCCCCAAGTTCTGTAACAGTGTTTCTGCTCCAAACCCTTATAAGCTTATACTTTGTACACTCGCCACCTATGCTGAACTTGCCCCTTGCCACCTCGCCATACTACTCCGAACAATAATGTCACATTGGACAACATTCCATTACAATCATGTTACTTAGTTTAAAAAGACCGTGGATACAAAAAAAAACAAAGCTTGTGTCATTCTCTCGCCACTGTAACAGTGTGGTCCTAAGAGCATGTGTTTAAACTGGATATTTTTTCTCTTTCTGAACAGCTGTACATTCTTTATCTTAGCTTTCATTTGCATTTGGATTTTAAACGGCAGGCAGAAATGACTTGCAGAAGTGGCAAATATATCGAAAAAATTGGATCCAAGTCTAATTCAATTTGATTTCAATTTTGAGACCTTACTATCCTTCAAAATACTACCCAAAACACTTTTTGAAAATAAAAATGCAATCGTATTTAACTTGTTCTGTAATTTAGTTTTATTTTATGTTTAAAAATGCGTGTCTCTTTATATTACATGTTCAAAGGTATTTTAGAATTCAATTTAATATTTTTGATTAAAGGTTGCATTTATTTGTATTGTCTATGTCTATGTTAGTTTTGGGTGTAGTTTTTAATGGTTAGTCGCTTAATTTAGTTTGATTCACAAAATGTAAATACAAATCGTCAACAACTCGTAACCAAGTATTTTATGCTTAGGCTGGAATTGTAGTAAAATTTTTAAATAAAATAAATGAAGTCCCCTTGTTCATTGAAAGTCAATTACTACATTAAATCAGTTTTATCTTCACTTTTAAGGAAGATGCTTCACAATCTTTAACCACTGATAACAACTGGCAGGTTACTCATAATATTCAATGTTTTTCTGATTTTCAGTGAATATTCCTACATACAGAACAACTGCTTATAGATCCATTTTTCCCTCAAAACACTATTTCTAAGAAAAAACTGTTTGCTTAGTTAAGCAAGTAGTGAGGGAGTGAGTAAGTAACTAAGTATGCAAGCGAGGGAATAAGCAAGTAAATAAGTGAGTGAGTGAGTGAGTGAGTGAGTGAGTAAGTGAGTGAGTGAGTAAGTAAGTAAGTAAGTAAGTAAGTAAGTAAGCAAGCAAACAGGTAAGCTGGGCAAGCAAGCAAGCAACTTCCCTGCTAACTACAACTTCACCTGCTTTAAAAGAATGTTGACAGATGTCTTCTTTCACTAACAATTATATAATATACAAGAATAGCATTTTCTCTGGACCTGTATTCATATTTTTGCTTTTCTAACTGTAGCTTCTGATCTTGAGTGATTTTGTTTGAGGCTGAACGTGTAAAGACATCACACACTAATCACTCACTTATCACTAGAATGTTCAATGCTCAATCCAAGTTTCTTTCTCATAGACTCCATATAATGTGTTTGAAATTCTGGTTCATACAGGTCTAGCAAAGGACGAGACTCAGATAAAGGAAGAGCACCTTGGATGGCTTCACCAAACTTCTTCAAGTTCCAGTAGCAAATTTCAGGTTGTTTGTTGTAAGCGTATCTTCCACCTTCATCTAATTACAAACAGAACATCAACGTGAATGGTTGCAGGTTTTATACAAAAGCTAGATGAAGCCATTGATAACAAATGCTAAACGTATTTTGTCAACCAACAGTTTTAGGATTGTTAAATGTCAAAATAAATCGATAACTGTGATTTTTATTTATTACTTGTGTAATGTGTAGGCTATTATTTGCTATGTAAGCCACCAGCAAAGCAAAACATATCAATACATATTCTGATTCACTGTGCCATCTCACAAGTTAATATGTAAACAACGTAATTAGCCTATTACAAATTAAACACCTTGCGTTATCAATTGCTTTGGCTGCTAGCAATGCCTGTACCAAATCAACTGCTGCTCACTGCACTGATTGAGACATATTTACAGTACACTCTACAGCTGCATTTCGAATTACTTCACATCATTTTTATCTGCATATGGTCAAGCGAGTGCTAATTTGCTAAGTATCGTTGACTCAGATAATCAATGGCTCAGATTATCGTTGGGTGCTCTTTGGTGATAGACATATCATAATGAAAAATATCACAATGCATCTACACATCTGTGTGTTCGTAACAGGCGTATACATTAGTGTTAATACATTCACTAAGTTGTGAAAATTTACTGAATAAATTCCAGTGAATTAGTAAATAACATAAATAAGCTTTTGTAAGAAGCATATTTCCTTATTTTTAACTGCTGGCAAGCTTTCTTTCCGCTTACACAAAATTTCTCCACCCAAAACCGAACGAAATATTCAAACAGCGCCGACGAGGTTCAAAATTAAATCACTGCTACAGAATGCGTATCAATTGACTAACAAAATGCAACAACTTTTTTCTAACCAGGCCTATTTTATAGATGTTCCCTATATGTTAACTTGTTACCTTAACCGATTTCACAGACTGCACAAACGTATTGTCAGTGTGGATGGTTTTGACTTAGAGTCAATGCTACAGTCATTTACACAGCAAGAATCATGTTTCCATTAGAGCAAATTATGTTTCCTAGTACCTACGCACGTATCTTCACTATTTTGTATTAGATGACAAAAATTATCCACACATCGTAGTTTACCTAAGTGGTCCATAGAATATGATACACTGCACACTGAAAGGCACGCAAAGCTATCAATTTATTTACATGTACAGAAGGACGCGTCAACAAACTAAACCATACCTTGTTGGAAAGAACTTAAAAGTGACTAACTATTGTGACTTGAGTTACATTGCTAATCTGAATAGTCTTTTCAGACGAGGTTTACTGTACTGCGTGTAGTATGCAATAATTACAACTATTATTCCTTTATGATCAATAAAATGATCAGTTATTACACACAGATATCCAGACAGTGAAATACCTCATTACATTACAGCATTCAATTACAAAAAGGAACGTGTATGAATATTGATGTCACAACAAATTACAGCAAGGCCAAAAACATCAGATAACCAGACAGTGAAATTGAGTAATACCAGAGCCATTGCAAATGTGAGATGAATTGTAACTATCCATAAATCCGAATGGTCCGTAATCAATTGTAAGCCCCAAAATGCTCATATTGTCTGTATTCAAGACCCTGAAAAGAAAACAAAATGTCTCTCAATAATATCACAAAGTGAATATGTATAATGATTATAAAATACAGCAAAATGAACAAAAAAGTTACAATTACACGTATGTAATTTCAGACAATCGCTTGCTAAATCTTCATTTAAATTTTTCATGTTTTAAAGCATTTAAGTAAACAAACCAAATATTCTAAATGTGAATTTTGAAAATATCCTAAATGAACTTGAGATTACTGAACAAACTATTAACAGAACCTTTTAGTAATTTTTATATGTGCAATAATTGTCAATAAGTGATATTTGTAAAGCAAAATTTTTTTGTTAAAAAGACTTGGGAAGTATTAATAAAAACAACCTAATTTTGGCAAAGTATGACTGGTTACTATAAAAGGGAGACATCGGTGCATTACCCATGGCAAAATCCAACGCACTGCCATTTGGCAACAAGTTTTGCTGTCAGCAAGATCACCTGCTTATAAAATTCTAAATATTGCTCAGTCGGGTTATCTTTGTGGTTGTCATAAATCTGAAATGAATATCACTATTAATAGTGCAAAAACTCACAATTACTTAAACAATTTCTGATAACAAACTCAAAACACAGGAAATACGAAATTAGAATATAGATTGGATTTGAACCACAGACCTTCTGCATACAAAGCAGGCACCTTAGACTACTGGGCCACCATATCCCTAGTGATCAGGGCAGTCCAAAGCTCATCCCTTATAGTAAAAACAAAATATAATGACACCATGAAAAAACAACTTCTGCAGTTTTATTTAAAATTAAATAATAGCAAACAGAATTGCATTTGTTCTGAGACTTGCACTGACTATGGTTTTCATGCACGAGCATTGCGGATCTAAAACAACCCACACAAAAATTGTACATTTATTGTTACTGTGTGTTAGGCATACAGTTTTAGGCATCGACTCATTATATATTAATAACTCACAAACTATAATATATAGTGTCACAAAACTTACAGGGTATGAAACTGGGGTAGGAGTCCAAACTATGGTATGGTTAAATGTTTATAGGCCCGAGATACGAACCAAAATGTCAAAGTTAGGACAAACTGCTCATTAGGTAAATCGTACTTGGCCAGGCACAATCAAGTGTTAATTCGTCAATGAGCATTCTTGCACAGTGCATACTGCCACTACTCAGACACATATATGATTAAACCCATAGCATAGAGTAATGATTAAACCATAATGGACCAGGAATAGTCAAGTGATAAATATACTCAGTCATTCATGGAGATTTGGATCTGAATTTATTTAGTCTTGCTCAGTTCAATAAATTACTTAACACTTAAACGAAAATGTTCAAAGTTGAAATAAAAGTGTGTATGTAAAACTTAGTCCCACGATAAGATATCATTTTTTCAGGTGAAACACTCTTTTGGAAAAGCAATGTGAAGAAAAATGCATCATGACCCCCAGCATTCAAAAGACAAAATACAAAGCCAATAGCCATTTTACAAGTGGTCCCCACATTCCTGACAATTTACACACTTGATAATTCCTGAGAAGGGCAAGAACTTCACACCCAAGGTCAAACACTGTTACGTCAACAGACATCAAGTTATTCAAAGTATAAATTTAGTCACACTGATTTCAACCATTGCTAAAGCTCTCAAAACTAATGCATAGTAAATTTAATAGAATGTAAACTCTATTACTACAATATGGTATCATTACATAGACAGACCTACCTCAGGAAAAAAAGTTTGAATAGTATAATTCAGCATCTGGACTAGAATATCATTCCTTCCAAAACTAGGTCCTTTGCGACCAGTAATTGGATCCGTTGGAGTAAAAATCTCAAACGAACCAAATCTAGAAAAGATTCATCTCATCCATGAAATGATAGTTTAAGAAATCAGACTGTTATTAAAGAAGTCTGTAACACACACTGTTCGATTCTGCAATAACACATCAATTGTCAACAAAATATAGTTTTATCTATTTATCAATTTCATTGTGTATTTATTTGGCAAGTTATGTAGTCCAGTGGTAGAATTCTTGCTGAATGGCGTGGATTTGATACTCGCTTCAGGTCGTATCATGCATAAGCCTAGGATGTATATGTATGACGTACATCCAAACTAGAAACTTCTACTGGATCAGTAGCTCATCGTAGGGGCATACCCTTGATAATAAACTAAGATGTGGTCATGTTACAAATATCTCCTTAATTAGACCCTGCCTCTTGGTGTTTCTGGCATGCAGCATGACAAATTGTGTAAAACAACAGCAAATGCTAACATAAACAATATTGGCAACAATCTTTTTATGCGAATACTTCATAGATTCTCGCTATTCTACTATCACTTTTCTACTACTATTTTCACTTCTACATATGCAAACAGATTATAAAGTAAGCATTTATAGCAGAAGACATTGTTCCCTATCTGATGTTTTATCTTCCACTTTTTTGTCAAACATGCTACTATCTGATCAACAGTATCATTCAAATGAATTAATGCTTTTGTCTTTGAACTGCTGCTGTTAGCTTTTTCTTTGCAACATGATTTACAATAACATTTGGGCCATTCTTTCTATCATATCTAGCTTTTCTAATATTTAGATTTCTCTCTTTACTACATCCCTGTTTCTATAGTTTAACATAGTAGTGCCGCTCTACACAGCTCACAACTACCAACTACTACCAATTTGGTTAGAAGAACAAGCTTATTGCTCCCGCTGACTTGTTATTCCAATTTAATACAACAATCGGCTCCAACTACTACAACATTCATCAGCTATATATCAAAACATCAAACAGACTTACGTGGCAAACACCGATGCTAAAAAAGCAATACAGACCATTTTTGTGCTAATACTTAACAACATGGGTTCATTTATTCATTATAGGATTATCGATTTTGCATGTTGAGCTCATGTGTATTTATATGCTTTTGCATGTAACCTCATATCTAACCAGATTTAACTGCAATCATTTAAACCAAATGTTGCTGTGATCTGGTGTACTGTAGTTTAATGTTAAATGTTAATAGTTCAAGTTAATAGAAATGGCTTCAACTGAAGTCTTGAGCACTAATGTTTTCATTTATTTCAAATATCTAGGTTGTAATATTACAAAACTAAAGAACACATTTGGTTATATAGTGCAAATAAAGTACAATCATAATAAGTTATGTTTCCTGTATGCTAAAATCACAGAGGCAGCTCACACGTCTCTGCTTGCCTTTTTTAAGAGCGAGAGTGAGTGTTCTGCTCTCTGCCGCACCTCCTCTTTTTTGTAATAGTTATTATGCGTCAGTACATCAAGGAACTACAAAAAAACTAGCTGAATGATTTCTCCAGGTGTGATGGTTGGAAAGTCTTCATACTACGCCTAGTAGGAACAAGAAATTGTTCCATGTCATATTCTCACAGAAAAAACCTTGAATACGAACTGAAATATACCAGACTGTAGAAAAAAATCAATAACCCTATAACATGTCATTACAAAATAGATAAAAATTAGCTGCATTTAAATGAAAGACAAAAAAATGATAAAAGTGAAACACTGAGCAGGTTAGCTTACAACAACAGAGTAAGTAACTGTTATATGTTTGTGTTAATGTACCTCAGAAATGTAGGTGCTATACGAGATATGATAGTGCACTTTTCCATGCTAGGATTGCCATTGTAAAACACATCACGGATGACCTTTGATTCAGATGTGACACATGTGCCTGCTCTTGTTGTTGGAATTCTTAAGTGAAACATTGCCTAGAAAAACAACCTTTAATAATTTTTGATATGTTGACACAGGATCAGATTTACGTACTGTTAATTGTAAAAAAAAGTACATTTAAGTAACATTCTCATACTAAATAGCAAGTAAAGAAATTTCAGACACATGATAAAATAAATTTATTCTAAAACAATAATTGATGTATATTGCATACATTTTTCATGCACCCAAGGAGTTACTCAAGGTAATATGGGTTATGGTTAAAAAATACTTTTTGTTCTTGAAATTACAATACAAACATAAAACTATTTCAAAAATAATGCAAAAAACAAGTTTACCTCACTGCAAAGAAATTCTCTAATAGAAGAGCGAAGAACTTTACGTCCATCTGCATGTCTGGAATATGGTGTCATGCCAGCGCCTTTTAGCTGTATCTCCCATCTTTCTCCTTTTGCATTTATGACTTCTCCCAAATATCTGAAAATAATGTTTATGTTTTTATATAGTACAATTTTATACTCCCAATAGCAATCATATATGGTTTGCCATAGATTTGATATTTTGAACTTGGAGAGAGTTTTAAAAGGTATCAATAAATGTGAATTCATATAGTTTTGATAATGATAAAATGAATATTGCAGACTGCCAATGATAATAACAATTTCAATTTGTTAAGCAACATAGAACTGTACGATATACTTGAATACATAACTAAAGTCTGATAGCTATGTATTAGTAAATTTCAATCTTTTTTAGGTGTTAGAGAATCGAAATTGCGACAGTCAAAGTTGGTCCCTCAACTTTTGTGTAAACTTCTCATTGGTCAAACTTTTGTTGCACAATGGTGGAACCATTATATCCAAATTTCTTTTTCTATATTGTGTCAATGCGTTGTAATAAGGCTAATGTTGCATTAATTTTTGTACTAATTCACAAACGTGATTGTATTGTTTGGGCTAAATAAATAAATATTGGTAGCTCCTTATCATTAAAGAGAACAATGTTTGAACTGGCAGTGACCATTTTTATGTAATAAAACTTCAACCAATGTTTATCACCAGAAATCAAGTACAACAAAAATTAGGTGAAGCAAATTAGAAAGTCCGATATATATATATATATATCAAGGACTACTATACACAGGACGTGCACGCTCAGATCTCTGATTCCGCCAGCGGAGGCGATCAATACTTGTATGAACGTAATCTATAAAAGTACCAATTGTTTATTTTATGTATCAAAGGAAATTAGTGTTCATTTTTACTTCTTAAATAGCGCACTACTTTAGGCGTAAGTGTGTTTTACCGGAAGTAGTGCTTCGTCATTGTTAATGTGTCATTGTTCAAAGTCAAGTGAAGCGTTGTTTTCGTGTTTCTTTGTGGATTATTTTCAAAATTTCTCCTGGATTTTATACATCTGTGCTCAGCAGAATGCCTAACAAGTGTGGTGTTGTAAAATGCAACGGTAACTATGACACGGAGAACAAGTGTCGTGTGTTCAGACTGCCAAGAGATCATGTAGAAAAACAGAAATGGCTAAGTGTTCTTCCCCCACGCGAAGGCTTTGTTGTTGATCCAACGAAATTTTTCATTTGCGAAAAGCATTGGCCATTGGATACTCAAATGGTCAAAATTCCAGGTGGTCACACCAAGCCAGTGGATCCACCTAGTATTTTCAACGTTCCAACATCATGCTTGCCCACTCCAAAGCCACCACCTCGCCCTCCAAAAACTGAGGACCAGCAGCTGAATTATTTCTTTAAAAAGGATAAAATAACTTCTCTCAATGAATTCACTCCTGAGAAAGACTTGCATAAGACGTATCAGAACCTCATTATATCTCGCACACAAGACAAATTTGTGTGCATGTTCATGGAAGAGGACCACAGTCAATGTTATATGTCAATTATTGCTCACAATAAGCCTACCTTGTGTTCCCCTCTTACTCTGTATGCTTTCAAAAACGGGATCAGTGTGCCATTAAGTAAAATCCTCAGTCCGAACAATGGGCTGTCCTCTTACTCACAATTTTTCGCGGTTGTGAATTCTGTTGTCTACCACATTCATCATGTTGATGATATTGTCAACAAAGTGACACAGTCTCTTCAACTTGAACTAGCTCAAAATCGAGAACAATCTCCTAGTGTTAATGCTAAAGCCAAGAAGTTCAAATTTCTAACACGACAGCTTCGACTATTATGTGATAAGACTTTCACAGTGTCTGATTATTGCTTTGCAATAGAGTCATTTCCCCATTGCAATTACGAACAACTGCGTGACTTTTTAGTGTTACCCAGCAAAAGAAAGCTGCAGTCAGTTATTTCATCGACAGATATTGACAAGGTGCTAGGTAAAACATTTCAGAAAGTGAAAAGCTCTGAGCAGAAACACTGTATGCTATTGGTGGATGAAGTGAAAATACGTCCAACAGTGGCTTTTTCAGGGGGTGTGCTAAATGGCATGGCAAAAAATGAGCCAGACAGTAAAGCTACATCAATGCTATGTGTGATGGCTAAATGTCTACATGGTGGCCCCAGCGTGATGATATCAGTGACTCCCGTTCACAAGCTGACTGCTGCATATCAATTCTCTGTCGTGAAGGAGGCTGCTACAGTGGTTGAGAATTCAGGAGGAACTGTTTTAGGGTCCATGACGGACAACCACAAGATCAACCAACAATACTGCAAATTGTTTACCAGACGAACAGCCTGGGAGGCTGAACATCCCCTGGAAAATACACGAGTGTGGTTGCTGTTGTATGATACCGTCCACATTCTGAAATGTATCAGGAACAACTGGAACACGAGAAATGTCAGAGATTATCGTTTGACAAGAAAACTGTTGGCTCATTTGCTGAAGTTAAAAGTCTTTACAAAGCAGAGAAAGACAATGTGCTGAAGTCAACACCTTTGACATATTCTGCAGTCTTCCCATCAAAACTTCAGCTCCAGAATGTGCAACATGTCCTGAGGGTGTTCAACGATCGTGTCGTTGCATCGCTGAGACTTCGAGGAGCCCAGGACACTGCAGAATTCATTCAGCAAGTGCTACGCTGGTGGAATGTGGTAAATGTTTCTGCCAGAGGTCAAGACACGAGGATGAGAGACCCTGATCGATCTGTTCAACAAGATACATCTGATACTCTTCAGTCATTGTTGACTCTGTTTAAGCAAACCGAATCAGGACACGGACCAAATAGAATTGAATGCCTGA